>OZ025302.1:155832468-156112468 GCA_964019185.1 Maratus speculifer
TCATTCTTATTCGTTTTGCTAAACGAGTTTTTTACTCTGTTGAGAAAAAAAAATTTCTTTTCAAATTTTTGTTGTTGGAAATGGACTATAAAAGATCAGTCAGGGCAATTGATGTTTTCCCAAATTTTATTTCTGAGTCTGTCGAAAAACTAACTTATCCCGAAAAAAATTTCAAGTTTTGGGCTTCCAACGAAAATGTTAAATGTTTTGTTTTATTCATGGATGAATATCATAAAATTTATTTTTGCAAACATCCCATGGACCAGAAAACCATGGCTGCAACAAAGAAGATGGGGCGGGAGTGTCAGATTTTCGAAAAATTTCACCCAGAACTCATCGATTGGAGTCGAATGACCACTAGGTATTCGAGAAACCCACAACCTGCGTTCAAAAAAAATGCAGACGTGAGGATGAGTTTTAAACTCAAAAACATGTTTCTTGTAAAAGCATGGTTCACCTTTGGTTTGAAAACCGTGAAAAAAAATACGATCCATTTTATTCAGACTCTAAATGTACCCCTGTTATTTTATTTGCTTCCAAAAACCATGCACAAAAGATTGAGTGTTGAAGATAAAATTTTCCACTACGAAAACATTCATTTATTCGACAGGCGGATCTTGTTGCCCAATGGCGCGTACAAGATCCCAGAGGGTACAACTTACATGTTATATACCACTCAAAAAGTTTTTTTCAGCTTAGATATATTACCAAAAAACTTTGAATTTCCTTTTCCCGTGGACGATCCGGTAGCCCATAGAATTACTAAACTACAAAATGCGTTTGATGTTCCTCCTGAAACGCCATATATTGATGATGAAAAAGATGAGGATGATTTTAATAAAATGCCACCCCCTCCGCCGCCAAAAAAAGCAAGAACGGAAGAGGAAAAAGATTTCGCAGATTTTTTTAATTTAGATTCCTCGACCGTTGCATGTCCAAATACTTTTTCTGACAATGAACAGCAACAGGAGCAACAACAAATTACATATTGGTTAATTCCGAATCCACCGATATTAGAAAGAAATGTAGTAACAACACCTGTCGATTTTGTAAAACATTTTCAAATTCTAACTTCTAAAATAATGAATAATCCAAAAGAGGGATATTTTCAAAACGTCAACTCGGAGGATCCGGAACCTCTAGATCTAACTTTTCATCATGAAAAAACAACAAACTTGCCAAATGCAGCAAAGTCAAATTTTGAAATGTCCAACCCGATAAATACAGAAATGTGTTTAAATTTTGGAAATGATGTCAACTCGATAAGTACAGATATGTCTTCAAATTCTGGAAATGATATCAGCTCGATAAATACAGAATTGTCTCCAAATTTTGAAATGACCAGCTCGATAAATACAGAAATGTCTCCAAATTTTGAAATGACCAGCTCAATAGATACAGGAATGTCTTCAAATTTTGAAATGACCAGCTCAATAGATACAGGAATGTCTTCAAATTTTGAAAAAAATGTAGATGTAATGGAAAATTCTTATTCCGAAAGCACAAATTTCGATTTAAATTTAGAGGAAATATTAAACACGCCTTATGACCCAACAGAAAATATTGATATTGAGAGCTTAATTTCCGATTTATTAACTCCAACAGTTTGAAAAAAAACAGTTTTATTTCTAATTTTTTTCAATTAAAATGACAAAAAAAAAAAAAAAAAAAAAAAAAATAATAATAATAATAATAATAATAAGAATTAGGAGCGGAAAACCCGCTCCTAATTTTTTTATGACACTTTGAAAACCAATATAGGTTTTTTTTAAAAAAAACATAGATATTTAACATAGGCATCACGAAAAGGCACCGTGTCGTTCACCTTCACACTCAATCCTCTTTTTGGGATAGGCGTCATGTTGCTCAACAACGGAGGATTCTTAAAACACCCCATAAAAGAAGATACATCTCAAAGTTTTCGGTCAATTTGAAAAAAAACTTTGGTGAATCAGAAGGTGTACTTTCGAGATTTCATTAGATTAGGACTGAAAATAAGAAGAGAGTGTGTAAGGCACATGAGATTTGAATATATATGAATGAAAAAAAAATTAATTGTAATTATAAATCGTAATTAAGGTTCGTAATTATATAAATACGTAGCACTCAACCGAATCGTTTGAAATTTAAAATACATAATTATTACATAATTTTGTCAAGTCATTTCAAATTTTATGAAAATCGGAAACAATCAAAAGTATTCAATTACATTATGGAGGGATCAAATGTATTTTATAAGTTTTAAATTTAAAACGCATAATTATTACATAATTTTGTCGAATTATTTCAATTTTTTAATAATTGGGTCAATCAAAAGTATTCATTGTAATAAACATTTTACATAATTTGTAGAAACATTTGTAATTGATTCCACACAAAAGTATTCCATTATATAATGGGGAGTATAGGTGTAAATTAACGGTCGCCACTCGCCACGTGGCGATTAAAGTTGTAAAATTGGCGATTAAAAATCGGCCATCGATCGCCACTCGGCGATTAAAAATTTTTATTAATTTGCTTTGTGAAATACAACTTTTTTCATGGATATATACATGTCTACTTTGTTTGCATCTAATTAATGAATTGGTTAATTCTTTAAATTAAAAATAGGCCATCTATCACCACATGGCGATTGAAAAATCTTATTAATTTGCTTTGTGAAATACAGATTTTTTCATGGATATATTCATCTCTACTTTGTTTGCATCTAATTAGTGAATTGGTTATCTCTTTAAATTAAAAATCGGCCATCGACCACCACCCTAGTCGCCACTCGGCGATTAAAAAATCTTATTAATTTGCTTTGTGAAATACAGCTTTTTTTTCTTAAATATATGCCTTTCTACTTTGTTTGCATCTAATTAGTGAATTGGTTAATTCTTTCTTTCTAACAGATGCAAGCATATTTAGCAACTTTGTTGTATTTTCTATATTTTGGCTTTTTACCACGGACTCTTTATTTGGATTATGTTTTCAAGAAATAGTTCTTTTCCTACAAAATATAGTCATCAATTTTAATTCCACAGGCATTTCAAATAAATTATGACATTTTTACCTCTGGATACAAGGAGATTTTAAGGATATTGCTGTATCTTAAATCTTTCACTTTTGCCATATGCTCACTAATTGTATCAGTAATAGTTGGCTGGTACATTTTTTTTAAAAAAAATTTATGATTAAAGTTTATGTGGTGTCAAGAAAGATTGAAACATTATAGCCAATTACTTTAAAAATATAGGACAAAATTAGCACTCGCCACTTAGGCGAGTAATACTGCAAATTTAGCATCTGATTTTACTGCTACCAAGCAGACTTCCTCCACCTCACCAACACATTAGCAATCTGATTTTGTCTTAATAAGACATCTGGAGTTTTGAAATCTCAGCCAAAGCAAAGAATATTTATATTTATCTGTACACTCGCCAAATTTAATAATTAGCACCAATTTTAAGTAAGAATAAAATATCCAAGAAAGGTGTGAAATTATTTTTAAATTTAAAATTTAAAAATACAATTTCCTTGTTTGTTTTATACAATGGATTAATATATATTTAAATATAGTTTATCACTTATAATTGTATCTGTAGTATTAATCACCAATTCATATTTTTCCATTCAGTGGAATGAGAGTTTTATTTTTAACCAAATATGTGTAACTTTGTTACTCACTAGTTGCTAAATAAATTTTAAAAAAGCCATTTTGATCTATTTTTAAAAAGTGGCTATTAACTTTTAAAAAGTGGCCACTTATGAAACTGGGTCTACCGGCCACTGGCTACTAATCGAATTTCCCAGTTTTCACCTATAATGGGGAGCGTGTTTTAATTGTAATTTACTATTTACAATTTTATGAGATTGATATATGAGAGTAATATTTTTAAAATTTTGTTATCGCGCACCTCACGTACAACTCATTTTTTTAAAAAAAAAAGAAAAATATTGTTACATTATCATTGATTTATAAGTTTCAATATTAGTCAAACTTTTAAATGGAGCTCTCAGATAAATGGATGTATAAACTTGTGTGTTTTGTTTTCAAAATATCCATTATTCCAAGTCAAAAAATACATTTAGTATATCAATTATTCCAAGTAAAAACTAGTTCGTTGGGGGCCCATCTTGGTTAGGTATATGAAAATAAAACATGTGAAAACTATTTATACAATGCATTGCAATTCCAAAACAAAATTTAAATATTGTTATTATGCATAGTAATGCTCTATTAATGAATTGCTGATGCAACAAATTATATAAAACGCCAAACTACTCAAGTAATACCAAACTGTGTAAATTGTGTATCAGCTTTGTTTTCAAAATATCAATTATAGAGATGCAAATGTTTCGAATTTTGTAACTACATGGATGAGATTCTAAAATGAATTATATAAAAAAAAAAATCTGTGTCATGGTTTACTGAAAAGTTCAATTTTTAGCATCAGTCAAACTTTTAAATGATCCTAATATTGTGGTTAAAAACAAATTGATACAGTCTGCACATATTTTACGGACAGTTCAAATGTAGTTTTATATCATACATTTTTTTTTGATTTGTAATTTTTGTTAAGGAAATTCATGTTTTTCATGAAGAAAGAATAATTTATTTCATGAAGAAAATCAAGATATTGCTGATATTATTAGTAATCACCAAATATATTTATGTCAAGCTTTTTAGGTGCGTTCGTAATTATGTAAATACGTCGCTCCGACCCAACCGAATCGTTTGATATTTAAAAACTTATAATTATTACAAATCTTGTCGAGTCATTTCAAATTTTATGAAAATCGGATGTCAGGTACAATCAAAAGTATTCCGTTACATTACGGGGGGGGGATCAAATGCATCTTAATCGTTTTAAAATAATAGAATTGATTTTTAAAGTATGCACAAAATATACATTCTGTACAATCTGTGATGCAAAAAATATTTATTATTAAATTGCAGGGTCTTTTGTTATACGCATTGTTTTGCTTAAATTATGCTTTTTCAACTATGTTGGAAAGTGTAAGCATAAAAACATACAATTATTATATCATATTCTAAATGTTCAAAGCAACATTTTTTTTCATTAGCTGGACAGTTATTTTTTTTGCTTCTAATTATTAATCTTTATGGTTCAGATGTGGTTGATGATGGTAGAGAGATTGGTTGGTTACTATCAGATTTCTTTTGTCAAAATTTTTTCGAATAACTGTGGCTGGTAGTTTGAATTTTGATATTGCACGGTCCGCTATTGAAAAAGGTATCACAAAATTTGGTGGAGGAAATTTAGAATTTTCAGTTAAATTTTGTGAGCAAGCACCCTTTGGTTTTTTTTTCAAAACATTGTTTGATGAGCGTTTTAATTGTCTATCTATAATTTTATGAGATTGATATATGATAGTAATATTTTTTAAAATTTCGTTATCGTATGAACGCACCTCATTTGCTACGCTTCACGTGCAATTTTCAACTTGTTTTTGTTATCGTAGCAACAGAAGTATTTCATTTCTGGAAATTAAGTCGATCAGAAAATGAATAAAATAAAGAATAGAAGTATTTCATTTCTGGAAATTAAGCTGATCAGAAAACGAATAAAATAAAACAAGTAAGAAAAATCATGCATTAAACATAGATTATGAAGCACTTTCCAACACTTAATGAAATCTTTAACAAAACTTTGTTATTTAGGGAAATAATAGTGTATAGCCAAATATACCCAAATATGTATTCCAGTACATTAGAACAGTATTTCATATGTCAGTTCATATAATGGGAAAATACCTAGTAGCTTAAAATTTCTTTTTCAGCAATTCATACTATTAGATGGAAACATACTTGAATACTTTTGTTCAGCCCTGTAGTTTACATTATACCTTTATTACACGTCAGCATCAGGCTAAAATTTATTGTAAACTAAAACACTTTTAAAACAACTGAAATCACATTCTCATAAATTATCATTCATAGGCGTTCATGTACCGAATTCTTTGCGTGGCTCTGTATATCCCTTTATCTATATTCTGCAAACATTTCTCAGTAAATTGAATGCAGCTCAGCGTAAAAATGCATAGCTTATTTAAGAACCACGTTTAAATAATTTACGCTCATATTCAGTAACACTATTTGAAATCTTTTGTATGGCCCTGTAAATGCTATGTACTTCATATTATGCAAGACAGTAGCGTATATAAGCTTCAGTGACATATATCAATTTTATTATACATGAAAAAGCTTAATATATTTAAAATATGTCACACACAATTCCTCCTTTTACCGTTATCTAATGGAATTCTTTTGTGTGGCCCTGTAAATGAATAATAGCTACATTTTCACCTTATATTTAAATATGTTTCACAGGGTATAACATTTTTAAAATTCCTTTAAAACGATTTTCCTCATAGGCCGTAATGTAATGGGAAACTTTTGATTCGCCCTGTAGATAAACTAATCATGGTAGAAACTAAATTTTCGATAGGACTTGTGCTAGGGTAAACGTCAATAACATCCTAAAATTTCATGGCAATCTGAGTATATTAACAATTTTTTCCCATAGGCCGTAATGTAATGGGAAACTTTTGATTCGCCCTGTAGATAAATTAATCATGGTAGAAACTTCATTTTCAATAGGACTTGTGCCAGGGTAAACATCAATAACGTCCTAAAATTTCATGGTAATCCGAGTATATTAGCGATTTTTCCCCCACAGGCCGTAATGTAATGGGAAACTTTTGATTCTCTCTGTAGATACTTCATTTTCAATAGGGTTCGTGCTAGGGTAAACCTCAATAACGTATAAAAATTTCATAGCAATCCGAGTATATTTACGGGAGTTAGAGCGCGGCCAGACAAACCGAATGCATAAGCACTTTTCAACTTTGTTGGAAAGTGCTAAAAATAAGTTTTGAAAAGATTCAGATTTTCTTAATTTTTCTAAATAGTTAAAAATATTAAAAAATTTGTATTAAAATAAAATCTTTTTAAAATTTTCTAAATGCTTTCTGTCTAATAACTGAAATCATTAAAAATATACGTTTTTAGCTAACATTGCTATAGAAGCGGGTTTTCTAATTTAGGAACAGATGTTTTTTTTCTTTAGAAATGGCTCATAATTATTTTTACAAAATCATTCTCTGTCATCTCTATCTTTTAATAGCAGATCAAGGTGAAAAAATATGTTTGTTTGCCAAATAGATGTTTTTACAAAACTTATTCTTGCCAAACTGTCTTCTAAAAAATAGGTCACCTGTCATTTATACATCTAACAGCTTTTCATTACTTACGCAAAATTGCAGCTTATTATAGTTTCTTGGCATGCTTAGGTGAAAAAATATTTCTGTCACCTGTTTACATGATGAATATAACATTTAAAAATAAGTCAGTCAGTTCGTAATATGTTTATCCTCGCGACACATATTCACCCTCTAAGCGTTTGGTCCATACACTAAGTTCCAGATTTCACGCTACTTGGATTAATTTTTTTCTTGTAAGGGTAAGTGTTTTAAATGAAAATATATTTTATTTATTTAATTAATCAAGTTTCTATCTATAATTACTAACTCCATGGTTTATTTTCATTCTGAAAATAAAAAGATACGCGTTCAATTTTTTATTTGCAAAAGTGCGTCCATAATAGAAATAGATTTATTTAAATAACGGTTCTGCATTACTTGAAGAGAGATTTGATGATTATTTTTTTCAAATACAGTAGACTCCCTCAAATCCACACAGCTTGAGACCAGAAGTTTTGCGAATTTTAGAATTTTGCTTATTTCTGATCATTGCTTTGTTTGCATTTTTTTTTTTTTTAAAAATAATTTGAGTGTAATTAATAATGAAATCAAAAGTATAATGAATGTATACAATATATACTAAAATATTAAAATAAGTAATAAATTGAAATAATAAAAATTTAGATGTTTTTAAAAATGACTAAATACTAAAAAAAAGGAAAGGTCAAGTTAATAATCAATAATGTACAATTAAATATTCATTATAAAAGAGGAAATGTGTTTTTCCTAAATTATTCAATAAAACTTGCCTCATAAAGGTACATTACTAATTCACATCAGGATCATAAAGTAATGAAATTTAATTTCTGACTTAATAACTAAAAAAAACTTGATTAATACATAAATATATTTAATAAGAAGATTGTGGCTACCAATGATATTAGCAATATCTTTATTTTTTTTTCAGAAATAAATTATTCTTTCTTCATGAAAACATAAATTTAGTCTTATTAACAAAAATTATAAATAAAAAAATGTATGCAACTGAAAAAAATCAATTTTTGCACCTACATCTGAACTGAATGTTTCATTGTTTACATCCGTAAAATATGTGCGAATTTGAGGGAGTTGCGAATTTGAGGTAGTCTGCTGTAATACACAATAATTAAAAAATATTTATGAAATTGGTAATTAAAAACCAAGTTTCCCAAATTGGCGCCGGAAAAAAAATTGCGCTAATGTGGTGCATCTGTGTCAAAGTTTTTAGCTTCGTGCGTAACGCGATAACTCATGATAAAAATATCGGATCAACTTGAAATTTTGTATATAGGTATATCCTGATAAGGTACTTCCCTGATTAGTTTTTGGAGTTCATTCGATATGTATAAGAGGAGACCATCTCCTTAATTGATATAAACGAGATTTTCATGCAGAATTAACAGTTTTCGATCAAAATTTAGATATAGGATCATTCTGATGAGGTGAGTCCGTGGCTGTTATTAGGTGTTCATAGAATAAGTGTAAACAGGGAGCCCCCCTTAATTAATATAAATGGGATTTTCATGCAGAATTAACAATTTTATTTGCTTTCATTTTTTTTTCTTTTTTAAAATGATATTTGTTGTTTTGTTCTATAATTATTTTTTTATTGTTAATTATTTTAATGTGTGTTCGTTGGCAATTTGCTGTAACTAAAAATGTTTATTTTTGAGTTCCACATTAAATTTCTGCTTCAATCAATTGATCGGAGTAAAAAAACGAATCTCCGTCTATGCACGAGCCGATGGACAATAGACTATATCGCTCCTGAACAAATTGAGATAGACTTTAAATTTTGTATGTAGTTAATATATAAGAATGGAACAAAGTCTATTTAATATAATCAACTTATGAAACTATTTTTTTCAGATTCTCGAAAAATTCGTTCTGATGAAAGGTATATAAAAAATTTTCGAATTTTTTTGTTCTAAGGCATGGAAGTAATGAAATAACACACATTTTGCATGTCGGTGTATGTGTAATATATGTCGGTTCATCTCAAAAAATTCATTTAATTGCTATACATACTTTAATTACTTTATAAAGCATTCAAATACAGAAAAACTTGAAAGTTGAATAAATAAATAATTTAAATTAAAAAAGCATAACGGTACATAATATTGAATACATTTTTCCAAAATCTATATTTAAATGACTTTTAACTTTGACCATCGTTAAAAACCAGAAATCAATAATTTTAAATACAATTAAAGAAAAGAGTATATAAATATAAAAAACATTGTCGGAAGAAAATTATATTTATAGAAATTTTGACAAGTACAAATTTTTGAAATTATCCAATATTAATCATTTCGCCAAAAAAATGGATCACCATTAATAATTTTTCTGGTGAAAAAAAATGATAAGTTAAAGTTTTAAAAAATACCAATATTGTTATATAACATTTCGCAAAAAAATGGGTCAGAAGTGGTTTTTAAACCACTTCTGACCCATTTTTTCACTTTCACCTTTAAATATTTTTTCTTTAAAGAAAAACATGAGGTGAAATTTTAAAATTTAGAAAATTTTGTTTCGTAATAACGTTTGAATTTTAATAATTTGTAACCTTTTAATTGGAAAATATATTGATAGTCTTCCAGATCAGGTGACAAAATTAAAATTGCATCTGAGTTCTTATCATTTTTTTTTCCATCAACTTTCAAATAATTTTTCTTTGAAGATTTTTTAAACTGACATTTTTTCACCATAGGAATGTTCTTTGGTATCTTGTAATTTTTTAATTCTTCTCTTTTTTTCTTATTTGAAGATTCAAATAATTTCATGAAACTGTGCTGCTTTTTAGCAGGCGTTGTCACAATTTTGGTTTGATTTTGTTCTTCTTTTGAAGCACAACTTATAGGATGAATCACTTTATCAGTTTCGAATAGAGATGATGTTTTTTTTAATTCCATTTTTTTTGGTATCTTGTAATTTTTTAATTCTTCTCTTTTTTTCTTATTTGAAGATTCAAATAATTTCATAAAACTGTGCTGCTTTTTAGCAGGCGTTGTCACAATTTTGGTTTGATTTTGTTCTTCTTTTGAAGCACAACTTATAGGATGAATCACTTTATCAGTTTCGAATAGAGATGATGTTTTTTTTAATTCCATTTTCTTTGGTATAGATTCTTTAATTTCTACCAACGGCGGCGGTAATGTAAAGTCTGAACAAATATTTACGTCCATTGGCGTATGTGGTTCTGCAAAATGATCCTGGTAACTTATGAGGGGTGTATTTAAACTTTTTTCATAAGGATCATTATCAAGTATATGCGAAACATTCGCATCTACAAATTTTAATAAGTCATCTAAATCATGTTGACTTAAATACGCCATTAAAAAAAAGTTTTGACTTAAAGAGCGATCAGATGAAAGTAAGATCAACGAAAAGGCATGAGAAAGGCGTCGATTACCGCCTTTTTATACGAATCACTGAGGTCATTTGAAAGATAAAAACAGGAAGGTTAAGCTAAAAATAATCGTATATCAAAGTATATTATGTAACAAGGCTCATTATAGAATAAACGGAATCGTGTCACAGGATGTTTTGTGCAATCCGTTTTTAGAACTCACAGTCAGGAAGTTATGTAACTCAATTCGCAGAACAGCGGAAAAGGTCTGGAATAAAATTAGAATCAATCTTTTAATGAAATTTGTATATATTTTTTTCTGAAAATTTTTTTAATAATAAAAGTAACAATAATTTAAGCAAAACAATACGTTTAACAAAAGACCCTGTAATTTAATAATAAATATTTTTTGCATTACAGATTGTACAGAATGTATATTTTATGCATACTTTAAAAACTAATTCTATTATTTTAAAACGATTAAGATGTATTTGATTCCTCCCCCCATAATGTAACGGAATACTTTTGATTGTACCTGACATCATAATTGAAAAAGCTTTATGAATTGTGTTTTTTATATCCGTACTCTAACTAATGTAAATATATTCGGATGCATTTGATATATGTTAATGCAATTTACTACTTCGTATTCGGCATTGAAAATGAAGTTTGTAGTTTTATAGTTTATTTACAAGAATATTCAAAAAGAATTTATGGTTAATAGGGAAAAACTGTTTGCAATGTATTTCAATGACCAATTTCAAATAAAATGAAACTGATAAGAATGACAAAGATCAAACATTTTACAGAGATTAAAGTAAGTTATAGTTCGAGGTACATAAAAGAAATCCATTATTTTATTGTCTAATATGGGGGAAAAATTCGTTTGTTGTGTATTTTAATGATGTTACACTATTTCAAACATATTAAAATTGGTCACTGAAATGCACTAAAAGAGATTTGCTAGTACAATGAGCTTAGCATTCATCATTTATTTACGGGCAATGATTCACTTGCCGTACTATCCAAGAATAATAGTTGCTGGAAGTATGTTTTCGGTTTTGGGAAAAAAACCAAAGGGTTTAAGGTGCTCGAATAATTTTACTGCCGACTGTATGTATCGATTTAATATGCTCAGTTACACCGTGATAAACGAGGATTCGAAATAAACATCAAATACAAAAGTTACGTATTTTTGTCCGTAGAATCCGAATCTGCAATAAAAAA
This sequence comes from Maratus speculifer, assembly GCA_964019185.1. Taxonomy (NCBI): domain Eukaryota; kingdom Metazoa; phylum Arthropoda; class Arachnida; order Araneae; family Salticidae; genus Maratus; species Maratus speculifer. Next base: position 155,844,293 of record OZ025302.1, read on the forward strand.
TGGGGGTTATAATTTAAGATTTCAAAGTTGGACCCCCTCTGACCCCCAGGGGGTCAAATTTGGTTCGAATTTGGTACGAAGGTCAAATTTGGTATCACTGAGTAGCCTATTTAAAAATATTTAACACATATATTTACGTTTTTCAATTTCATATGTATTTCTCGAGTTATTCGACCGTTTCCAGACTTTTCGGACACCCTGTATATATATATAACGATTTTACTTTAACTCTTTATCTACCATATTATGAATTCATGAAAACTTTACATTCTAAAGCATTTTACGTAAATTGTTTAAACTAAATTAAAAGATTTACACAATCATTTAATAAATTTTTGAAGGATTTTAGAAGGATTTAGAAGGATCACTTGAATTTACAGGGATTTTCTGCAATATTTATAACCCACTCAAATCTTTAATTTTAAATTGTTTTCTTAGTATTTTTTTAGAATTATAAAATGTACAAATATAATGTTCTTAAAATATAAATATAGAAATATTTTCAAATTGAAAAATCCCCATCTCCCTCCCTCAGCGCCGAGAAAGCTGAAAAGATACAAAGACAAAAGAAATCATCCTTTTAAAAATATTTTTGTTTTGTGTAACCAATAATGCTTCTCGAAGAAAATAAATTAATGTATCTGTAACTCATTCTAAACAGTATTACAACTAATTGACATATTAAAAGCATTTTATAATAAGTAATTTTAATGGTACTTATACCGGGTTCCCAAAAATGACTGATGGATTTTAAAATCCAATAACTTGCTAACGGTGACAGCTATTTAAAAAATTTCCAGTACAATCTTGCTCTCAGCCCCCGATTCTGAACTCATTCGATATGATTTCAATGGAATGCGTTGTTGCCATGGAAATAACAGATTCTTTGATAGTGGAATACAGCGTTTAATAGTGGGCATAAATTTCGCAAGCAGTATTCGAGTTTGCAGGAGATTTTATATTTATGAAGTTTTATTTTCCCGGATTAAATTACTTTTTATAGCATGATTTAAAGAGTTATTATGCATCGTATTTTAAAACTACACTGTTAAAAATCTGAAACCTTTGCTGCATCGTCACACCTCCGCTTTTATAGAAAACGATTACTTCACTATATTAACCCATTTTAGGCCAAGCACAGAAATTTTATAAAATGTAGCATTATTTTTATTGAAATATGCTTAAATTACATACATTAAGACACAAAAAAAGATTCGTGCATGAAAAATAATATTTTATATAAGAAATAATATTTTATATAATAATATAAAATATTATTTCTTATAATGAATAATATGAATATGAATAATATTTTTATGACTTTTGTTTTGTTCTTATTTCATATACAGAATTTGCAACTTTAATCTATTTTAAAAACATATAATTCATTTCAATTGGAATAATAATATATTTTTAAAAAGTCGAATTTGTCAAAGGCGTTTCAAATTAAAACTCTAGCGTATTTTGAAATTTTTTTAAGAGAAAGTGTTTACTCCGATTGAATTACTAATATTTTATGGATGTCTTCAAAAGCCTTAAAAAATAGAAGAAAAATAAAATTCTTGAAAAAAATGTGTCAGAGTGTTAAAAAAAAATATTTATCGAAATGTTTCGTATACGAACCTTTGGCCGAAAATGGGTTAATGAGCATTCTCATTAGTCAAAATAGAGATGTTCTGTAATAGCAGTGGAGTGACAATGCAGCAAAGGTTTCAAATTTTTAACATTGTAGATAAAGATATCTTGTTCTTAAGGGCCGATTCTGATCTTATTCCATATGATTTCAATGGAATGGGTTGTTACCATGGAAATAACAAATTCTTCCATAGAAAAATACAGTGTTCGGAATTGGGCATGAATATAACAAGCTGAATTCGAATTTGAAGGTTATTTTACATTTATGAGTATTTATGGGAATTTTATCGAGCCAATTTATAAATTTAGTTAAAACTTCCAAAATTTTAGTTTGGAATCAAATTCCGAACTAAGTAATAAAATTTTCAGTACCACACTGTAAAAAAAAATTCAAGGGGTTACTAAAATTTTTTAATAAATTTGTATTCCACAGAATTTTCTAGTAACCATTACAAACTTTTTTTTTTTTTTTTTTTTTTTTTTTTTGCAAGTGAAACAAACATTTTTTTTTTGTAAACTAAACAAAAGAATTTTTTGTATAACTAACTAAAAACTTTTTAGTATGAGCCACCAAGCAAATTTTAGTAATAGCTCCAAAATTATTTTTAATAACCATTACGTGTGCCCGAAAGGCAGGAGCTTCCTTTGAGCTGCATCCAGTGGGTAAGAAGACAGACTTCTGAAGCGGAAGATTTTCGGCAAAGCCGCAATAGATGGCAGTACCAAACATTGTTTGGCCCCTGTATGGTACCGTCTCTTCTACTCCGCAGAAACATGGTCACAACTTATGAAGATCAATGGTCAATGAAAGGCATGCGCCTCTGTTAGAGAAAATGAGTATAGTATGGAAATAATGCAGATTCTTTTAGATATATTTTTGAATAGAAAGATACATTAATACATTATTCCCCATCAAAAAATGAAAATCGCTATGCCGAATATTTAAAAAATTCAAATTATAAAAATTGTTAATATGCTTCACATGGTATTTTTATAGCTTAATTAAATATTAAAATTGAAATATATTTTTTATGATTTAAAGTATTGCAAAATGCAAACTTTCATTTTTTCATCTATATTAATTTTTTACGTAATTAAACATTAAAACAGTGGCGTAGCTAAGGGAGGGGGGGGGGGCAAGGGGGCATCCGCCCCGGGCGCCGAGGCCTAGGGGCGCCAAATTCAGAGAAATTGCTATATGTCTATATTGGGGTGGGGGCGCAAAATTTCTTGCTGGCCCCGGGCGCCAAAAAACATAGCTACGCTACTGCATTAAAAAACCCAAAAAATTTCATTTTTTATACAATCCTACAGCGGAACATTCTCATTCACGTGTGACATTTGAATTTTAAGACTGGAATCCAGGCAGACTTTCGCTTTTTACGAAATAATGAAAGTGTAAAAGATTGACCAATTATTTCGGATTTTAAGGGTTTTGCAAAAAGAAGAAAAAATTCTTAAATTATACTTCCAATCGCTTAATTTAATTTGAAATAATAAAATTGTGAAAAGTCTAGTTTAGTCAAAACGCAGTGCATTGTACTTTGTACATTGCATTTAGAATTAGAAATGGCAACATGTGAATAAGTAAATAAAAAAAAATAATTTTCTTTCTGCCCCTCTACGCCTCCGTGGCTGAGTGGTTAAGACGTCACGCCGCTAATCGTGAGGTTGTGGGTTCGTATCCCACTGGCTTCATTGCACACACTCTTTGTGTGGAGCTCCTGGTTGTACTTCTCTTTTGTTGTAATATTTCCTTGTGTGCTATCTCGTTCCTGTATACTGACGATGGCTTATAAGCAGGCTTCATGTCGAGCACACAAGTCAGATGTATGTTGTTCAATAAGCAAAACAAACAATAACAATTTCTAGTTTTCGAAAAGTGTATTAGTCTTAGATTTATACAGTAGTGTTTGTTTTTTGGAAGTTTTGCGAAAGGATATTTGTTCAAGTTACAGGTGAAATATATTGTTATTATACGTCAGCTTTAGTATTCTTTTTTCATAGTGGAGTTTGTAATAGTTTGATCTCTGGCTAGCCTCGGCCATTATGTCGGGGACAGAGATTAAAATTACAGAAAGTTTTGGTATTGACAGTGCTGAATTTAAAAAATATAATTGGAATGATTCTAGAGAGGCAGAAGAACAAATCAAATATATCCCAGAATTATCGGAATACGTTATCATTTCAGAATGTAAAGATGGAAATTTTCACAGAGTTAATCCAATTCAAGTCAAGAAGGAAATTAAAAAGGTATTTACTAGAACCAATGAGATAGATGTATGTCGCTTTACAAGAAACTATAAAATACTTATTACTACGAAAAGTTACGAATGTGCTCAAGACATTGTCAGTAAAAAAAAAATCTTTGATAGGGATGTTAGATACAGGTTCATGAGAGAAAATATTACGTCTAGATTTTTAATCTTTCAGATTGATCCGGAAATAACGATTGAAGAAATCAAAGAAGAAATCGAAGAGGAAAATAGCATTACCGTCCAAAACGTTAAAAGATTTCTCAGAAGGGATAGAGGCAAAATGGTACCAACAGGGACTGTGTTAATTACTATTTATGGTCATTATCTTCCAGAATACGTGAAATTATTTTATATAAGACATAAAATAAGATTATTTATTGATAGGCCAAGAAGATGCAATGTTTGTCGAAGCTTCACTCACGCTTCTAATAAATGTCCTGGTGAAAAAAAAAATGTAAAAGGTGCAGTAAAGACCATCCAGAATTGCTCTGTCAAGAAACTGAGGTGAGGTGTGCTAATTGTGGTAAAGGGCATGAGGCTGATGATGTTAATTGCGAAATAAGGAAAAAAGAACAAGATATTTTAACATTAAAAAGTGAAAAACATATAACGTTAGCCGAAGCACGGAGGAAAATTAATGTCAGAGGTGAAAAGAGTTATGCGGAGAAAGTTAAACAAGAAAATATAGATAAAAAATTTCAAAAAATAGTTCTGTTAATAGACTTTAAATTTCAGCAAATAATGGATAGTTTCATGGAATTAGCTTCAGCTATAAGTAACATGTTTCATCAGAGAGAAGTTCAAAAGGAAAACATGGAGGAGGATAACGTTAATGTAAGGTCTGAAAAACAAAAAAATCCTAGAGAGACTATTGCTGAATTTTGTAATAGCTTGAGAGGTAAGAAAATGAAACTCAGTGATCAAGAACAGAATAACGACTTCTCGCAATTCTTAGTGACTCCGGAAAGTGAAGAAATGATTACTGACCTTGAAGGAGTGTCATAGAACTGTTTTGTGTAGTGTTAGTGTACCGGGTGTTTTCATGTATTGTGGACTGGTTTAGTCAAGTTTTTTTTGGTTTTTCCGGTGATCTGCTTGTTAGGAAGAGTTGGGGTAAGTGTTGTGATTTTTAATGTCTGTTTTTATTTGTAGGTTGTTCTTTTTTATTGCTTACTTCTGGTCGATGGATAATTTTATAATGCAGTGGAACATTAGAGGTGTTAAATCAAATTTGCCCTGGCTCCGTACTGGTATTTTCCGAAATAGCATGATATGGGCATTGCAAGAAACGTTGTTAAATCGTAATTCGTCACTTCACTTTAAGAACAGGAATGTGTTTCGGGTCGATAGGGAAGGTGGAAATTTGAGGAATGGTGGGGGTTTATTGTTGGCAGTAAATAATCGTCTTCCAGTAAAAATTGTTAACTTGCCGGTCATTGGTCGAGACCACGAGTTTCAGGCCATAAAAGTTTGGTATAAAAAGCGTTGGATTACTATAATAAATATCTACGCGCCTAAAGGCTTCAATGCGGTTAATTGGTTAGAAAATATCAAAGGTTTAATTGGTGAAAATTATATTATTGTGGGGGATTTTAATATTAATTTTCTGGACTGGCATAATAATCCTAAAAAGGTAAAGCTTGACAATCTGGCCAACTGGATCAATCGGAATGATGTTGTGCTAATGAACTTTGACCAGGTCACAAGGTGTCATTCTGGGGGAGGCGGCTCTCTTTTAGATTTAACCTTGGTATCTAATAATTTAGTTCGGCTATTCGATATTGCGGTTCAGTCCGATCTGATGGGATCCGATCATTATCCGATCTGTATCCATGAGGTTTGTGACGGCAGTGATCTTAGGAGTGAAGTTAGGAGTCAAGTTAACTGGGATGGTGTGTGGTCAAAGCTAAATGGTATGAATGAGCAGGTTTTTGATGAGGGTGTTGACATCTGGACTCAGGAGGTCATTAGCGCCATTGAGTCGAACTCGACGAAGGTCTCTGTTAGAAGGGATAATCTCCCTCCTTGGTGGGGGGTCCTCTCGCGTCGTTTGCTTGCGCTTAGAAGGTACTATCATAGGAAAGCAGTGCGGTTAGCCAGTGTGGATCTCTGGTGTAAATATAAGATGTACAACGCTAAACTTAAAAAGCAAATTAAAAAAGACAATAAAAAGTTCTGGGATGATGTGACGAGGGAGGCTGGAAGGGGACCGAGGATTTATAAAATCTTAAAAAGTATGAACAGAAAGGATACTGCTGAAGATAATACCGACTTTTTTTTCCCTAACTGCCCGCCTGATGCTGTTTCTCAAGCTAACAACTTATCTGTAATTTTTCAAAATTGTCCTGTTAACCAAAAAATTCCCATTGATTTCTCTGGCGATGACGGGAGAGATTTAAAATTTTCTTTGGATCAATTGCAGAAAGTAATTAACAAAAGCAAATCTACTACGCCTGGCATTGATGGGATTAAGGCGAGTTTCTTTAAAAAAATGAGTACTCGGATGCTTCGTCAATTACTTGACATGTACAACCAAATTTTGATCACTAAAAATATTCCAGAGATTTGGAAAGAAGTCATCATGATTCCCATTAACACTAGAACCGCGGCGACGGGTCATTTTGACCCGTATCATACGGAGAGATGTCGATTCGAACCAGAAAACTTTTAATAAAATAAACTAAATATATGCTGAGAAAAAATATTTTCAATAAATAACTTAAACAGTTTGAAATAAAAATTCTGGTGAGAAATATTTTTATAAAACTTGAATGAATTTTCCCGCGGTTCTAGTGTTAAGAAACCGGGGAAAAGCAGAAATGATATCAGTGGTTACAGGCCCATAGCGCTGACTGTTTCGAGCAAAAAACTTTTTGAGAAATTGGTTTTAGAGATGTTACTCAACTGGAGCATCGATAAGAAAATTTTTCACTCTTACGGTTTCATTCCTTTTCGTGATTGTGAAGGGGCTTCTTATAAAATCTTCAATGACATTAGAAGGGCAAAACTAGCCAAGAAGAAGGGATTTTTAATTGCTCTAGACATCAAAGGTGCATATGATAACGTGTGGTGGGATGGTCTGCTGCGGAAATTAAAAAATCTCGGTCTAGGTGCTGACCTTTGTATCCTCATTCGGAATCTCATACAAGATCTCAAAATTCGGGTCAAATGGAGAGGTCGTCTTTCGGACTTTTTCTATTATTATAGGGGCTTGTTGCAGGGGAGTCCGTTGTCTCCTTTCCTTTTTGCAATATACCTAGTGGATATTTTTGAAATATTTGATTCAAGCATTCACTGTGTAGTTTATGCTGATGACATCTTTTTATACGGGTTTCATGATAATATAGATTGGATTAAAGACATGTTACAAGAAAACATTAACAGGGTAATTCAGTGGCTTCAGGCTTGGAACCTGGAAGTAAATCCCAATAAATGCCAAATAATGAAGATAGGAAAATGGGAAGAGGGTGAGGTAGAAAATTTCACTATTAAAGGACATGATGTAGACTACGCTGATAATTTGAGAGTGTTAGGTGTTCAGTTCAATAAACATGGGAACTTAAAAAATCATATAGATATGCTAAGAGAAAAGGCCAGCAAAAGACTTAATATGATAAAAGTGGTAGCCGGAATAGGATGGGGCACCGAGACCAAATACCTTATTCAGATAACAAAGAGTACTATCGGCGCTTTATTAGACGGAAACCCTAGAATTTTAATGCATTGCAATAACAAGGAAAGTCGTCAAATCCAAGTGATTTACAATGTTAGTCTCAGGTGGGCTGGGCTAGTGGTCTGTCCAAGTGGTGTCCGATTCCTATTTTATTAAAAGAAAATAACGTATGGAGGCATGATTTAAGGAGAGAATTTCTTGCTATAAAACGGACTATAACGGAGTGTAAACATGCTGAATATACGGATGTACTTTCTCAGGACCTGATTTACAGGGAAAAGCATAGGCTGGGGAACTTCAAAACAAACGTAGCGGAGATGATTACTTACAATTGGGGTACCAAGTTTGACAAAGAGGTTCAGATAATAATTAACAACTTGCCATTCCAAAATAAAGACTTTCCGGATGACGTGATAAAAAATTCTTTTCACAGTTTTTTAAATTGCTATAAGGATAATGCTATTTTTATAGGCACTGATGCTTCTAAGGATAATCAGAAAACCGCTATTGGCATGGTGAATCAGAGCACTGGCAGTAGTTTAGCTCTCCAAATTCCGCACATTAATTCAATTTTTTCGGCGGAGGCTATAGCACTATTAGTTGCAATAAAGTTTTACGCCAAGGAGAAAGGGAATTATTTTTTTATCACAGATGCTAAAAGCGTTCTGGTGGCTTTAAAAAATGTTCATCGGAAATCTGTCGCTATCATTATTCGTCTGAGGAATGAAGTCAATATGAGGAGGTTGGAGAATTATGGCATCACTTTCATCTGGGTTCCTGGGAATAAAGGTATAGCAATTAATGAAGTTGCGGATAATTTAGCTAAACAAGGTCCCTATAGTAATGTTTGGATCCCATGGTTTTCTCCGGAGGATTGGATTACGGATATTAAAATGAATAAGAATAAGGAATCGCAGTGGGAGTGGGAGCAATATTGCAAAAACAATAAGGAGCGCTGTTGGAATTATGATAGCATAGGGTATCCCCATCATACTTTACACAGAAAGAGTGGTGTAGTCTTTACAAGATTTCTAACTAAAACAGTTTTAACTCTTGGTCGGAAAATTTTTTTTCTTAAAGGTGGTGATGCGAGGTGCAATTTATGTCGTGAGGAGGATCAGACGGAAGAGCACTTAGTCTTAAGATGCAAAAAGTTTACTGGAATTCGGGAGCAGCTATATAAGAAGTTACAATTGTCGAGAAATGTTTCGTATGTGGAGCTTTTTGAGGTAGCAGGAAAAAAAGGTGGTGTTTATCTTAAATGGTTTTCTAGTTTCTTGGAGGAGATTTATATTGATTGTCCTAGCTGGATTAGCGGGAATTAGCAGTGGTTATTCACGCATGGTGGTTTTTGGTGTCTGGTGATGAATCTTTTGGAAGGTTGTATAGTCTTTGGGAACTAGATGTTAACTCCGTGGTTCAGCTGTGGATATCGGAGAGAGTTTGATTAGTTGTGATTTTGATATGTGTCGTCTGTGTTTAGGGGAGGTTAAGTTGTAGGTTTTTCTTGGTTGGTGTTTGCGGATTAAGACAGCTATAAAGAAATATAAAGCTGCTCACCGGGTCCACGCGGGCCTAATCAACAACAACAACACAAACAAACAATAAACAAACAAATTCTGCCCCTCTACGTCTCAGTCAGCGTTCTCAGATCTAGGGAAAAATCCCTAGATCTAGGGAAATTTAAGCTTTTTTAGGGATTTAGGGAATACCTTCTTATTTCTAGGGAATTTTTTGAAGACCTGCAATATTTTTTCAAAATTTAGGGAAAAAAGGATTTTTCTTAAACTTCTGTGTTTTTTCGGCAATGAACTTGAACATAAGAAAGAGAAGGTGATAGATCGAGTTGCTGAAGTGTCGTGTTTGATGAATGAATAAAGAAGTAAAGCGATGGGCAGTGGGGAGAAATTGTCTTCAAGCAATTCTTTGGTTAACAGAGGGTTAGGGGGGGGGGGGTACTGCTATGAACTGGTCTCGGATCTCCTTTTAGTTTCTTGGAACAGGGATCCTTTGAAGATGCGATAACTAATAAATGTTTACCACCTGGATCATCAGTTGTTAATTAATCCAGCTGCGTCCATTACTTATCTCTCGCTCATTTCAGCATCTGGATTTGAATCCCTGAAAGTATTTTTTAAATAAAACTGTGTGAGAGGTCTGAGGTCGTTCGTTTAAAGGAGAATGGGCCTCGGGTTTGCCTATTTTTTTCCCTTCATTTCTATCAAGTAAAACAAAATAAAGAAATCATTGATATTAATCTTATTTTCTTTTGTTAAAAAACTCTGTAATATGTATATTTGGAGAATTTGTTATAATTATACCCATAATGAAGTAAAGTACTATGCATAATCAAAAGAAGAAACAGATCTCCATTTAGAAAGGGAGCTTATAATCTTTATATGGTTCCTTTATTATGCGATGGAAGGGTTCCCTTTTTCGTAAATGTGAAAAAAAGGAAATAAAGAAAGCATTAATATTCGTAAAAATATAAAAGTTACACTTTTTCTTCAGATACCAAGAAATTAAAGAATTTCCAATTTCTTAAAAAGTCCACATCAATTGTGGACTTTTCTTAAAAGTCCACAATCGATGTCATGCTTGGAGGGGGGAGGGCGTTTGTGAAAAACTGTAGTACTGCAGAAATAGAACTTGAATATTTGTCAAGCAACTTATATATTTCCTTTTGTTTCACGGGCCGCTCTAACTACCTAAAAAACCTTAGCTTACCCAAAACCTAACCTAAGAGCGTTTTCACTGGTTACAGATAAATCCTTATGCCAACCAATCAAAGGCAAGTCTTCACTGCGCAGGCGTCTACTTTAGGGCTTTAACAGTCTACAGACCGATCAGCTGATATAAAATTATAAACAAATAACTTTTGTTTACGTTCATAATGATAATCGTAAATATTTCGTATAAAAAAGAATAGAAAGTTTTGACTGTTTTTTCTTACTAAAACAGCTTTAAATAATGCTCCAAAAATCATTTTTTATCCAAGTTTCAAAATGAAAATACATAAAAGCTCAGTTACTATGATTAATGTATTAAAAACACATAAGTAAATTTTCACTTACGGAAAAGTGATAAGTTACACACTTTGATCAGGTTATTTCATGTGCGCAAATGACATAAATTTGTCGAAAATGTTGGGAAAATTGTTCAATTTGTACAAATGGCTCAATAATGATAACACTAATTAGTATATCTCTATCCATAACATGTCAATAAAACACACTGTGTTTGGTATTTCTTTTCAATTAGTTTAAAAATTAAACGTTATTACTAAATAAGTATAAAAGTTTAAAAAAAATATTTTTTAAACATTCTTATATAAACTTAAAATACTTATAAATATCATGACCAATTACAAGACGGTAATTCATAATGGATAAAAAAACTTCTCTTCACTATTTGGCATGACTCTAATTATGGAAAATTCACCACTATGACTTGGTAGAAATCATGAACTGCTGAATTTATTAAAGGAGTTATTTTTTCTTTCTTTTTTTCTGATATGACAACAGAAAAGGTAAATTAAAACTATTTCTTAAACTATGAATTGAGAATTTTTAAACTATTTTTTTGAGTTTAACTAAATTTACTTAATGCTAAATTATTAATTAATAAAAACAGATACAAAAATTATTTCTTTATTTTTGTAAATAAAAATTATCTCATTATTTTTATTTATGTTTCATTTCTTGCCTTCAAATTATTTAAAATATTTTGTTGTTACAGTTTCACTGCCAGTTGGCATATTTTAATGGCACAGTTTGATGCATAATTAACTCTGCTTGTTGTTATTGTAACCTTAAAAAATATTTGGTTCTTTATAACAAGTGGTTAACAGAAAAATGTTTTAAAATTCACTTATTACTTTATATTAAATTCCTAAAAAAAAAAAAAAAACATATTGCCAAGAGAAGCACACGGGTATAGATATTTTTAGATGTGTTCCTAGAACAGCCAAGATACTTGATTTTGGCGATTTTTTAACATGTACCAAGCACCCACGAGTGGCAACTGAGATTTCAGCAACTCTGAAATTCTCCCCAATCACAATGCACATATTTTGGCTGACAATTAGCGATTTGCACAGTTTCAGTGATGACTCCTTTAATAAAATAAACATTTTACAAACAATTTAAAACTAGTTAACTTCTTTTACCACAAATTTTCACTATGCAAATATTTTTCTCGATATTTTTCAATCTTTAAAATTTTGCAGCTCCCCATTTTCTGATTTTAAGAATTTTTTTTCATGTTAAATGTACAGAATTTCATATGCACCAGTTTCTAAAACAAAAAAATACAATAACCATCAAATAAAATTCACTTACTTTTGCTTCTCATTATCATTAAAGAATCTTACAAAAAGGATCCTGTATTTATTGACTTATTATTTTTATTTAAGAAAAAAAAAATCGCACATTCCAAACTAAAAATTAATTAATTAAAAAATTTTAAGATTTTCTCTAAACAAGCCAACATCAAAGCGTTGTTTTCATCTAATGACCAGTATTCTGGTGGAATTTGCAAATAGAGAAATAGTAAACGACATTAAACAATCAGAATTCAGCATTTTTACAAAGCTTTCTATTTTTTAAATGAGAAAATTTTCTGATAGGTCAATCTTGTTTCGCCAACAACACAAATTCTATCTAGATAAATGCTATAAAAAATTTTTTGTTCCTTAAAAAAATCAGTATAAAAATTACAAGAAATGAATTTTAAAAGCACACTGTGTATATTCATGGGAATTTGTTTAAATTGAGGAATTTTTTATTTATGTAATTTACAGATATTGTTTATTTCAGTAAACAGTCACAAACTTATTGTCAGCGTTGTGCTAAAGGGGGGGGGGGGATACAGAAACTTAGGAGATGCCAAATTTGTACTACGAATGTCGTTTTGGGGGCTTTAGTGTCAAATTAGAAGAAAGGAGGGGGAGGGGCGAATTGAAACTTTGCCCCGGGTGAAGTTTTCTCTTAATCTTCTTCGCCTCTGCTAGCAACAAGCAAATAGATATACAGTAGACTCCCTCAAATCCACAAACCAGAAATCTGCAACTCTCTAAAATCCACAAATATTTTATGGATGTAAACAATGAAACTTTAAATTCAAATATTGAGACAAAATTTTATTTTTTTTTGTCTTGCATCTATTCTATGCATTTTTTATTTTGTAATTTTCTTAATAACACTCTATTCATGTTTTTTTTTCATGAAGGACGAATAAATTTTATTGGAAAAAAACTCAAGATACTGCTGATATCACTGGTAATCAGAATTTTCTTACCAAATATATTTATGCAATAATAAAGATTTTTTGGTTATTAAGACTGGCTAAACTTGAAAAAAAAAAAGAATCTTATTTTATGATTTTCATGTGAATTAGTAATTTACTTTTATGAGACAAGTTTTGTTGAATAATTTTGGAAAAATACATCTAATCTTTATAATGAATATTTAATCATACACTTTTGATTATTGATTTTACTTTTACTATTAGTACTTTTATCATTTTAAAATTATTTAAATTTTTATTATTTTAGTTTATTACTTATTTTAATATTTTATTATATTGTAAGCATTCATTATAGTTCCGATTGCACTATTAATTGCACTCAAATTATTGTTTTAAAAATGTAAATAAAGCAATGACCAGAAATCCGCAAAATTCTAAAATCCGCACAACCTCTGGTCCCAAGCTATGCGGATTTGAGGGAGTCTACTGTAGTTTTAACACATTTTGCAAAGTAAACAATCAATGATTGAAATTAACAATTAATAATTTTTAAAGTTTTGATTTGATATCATGTTATTTAAACTGCCTTCGAACATCAGAAATAAATTTCAATACCTTTTAAGGAAAACTCTACTAATAAAAATTACAGAAAAGGAATTTCTAAATTTTGCCGCATACATTTGCACAAAATTATATAGTTTTACGACTTCTGTTTATGAATTTAACAAATATATTTTATTTCTAAAATTTATTTAGGATATTTATCAAACATATTAATTTCTATAATTTTAAACTAAAGCACTTATGAGCGCTATGTGACCATTAAAATGAAGGGAAAAAAAAAATCGCTGGATGTACGAATTTTACTGTCTATCAGGCTCTAAAATCCACAAAATTCATCAAACATGCATTGACTAACAACACTAAAATTGAAAAATTCATCTCTGGATGCACAAAAGTCACATTGAAGAAGTTTCTAAAATGAGCAAAACCGCAGTTATTAACCACAACAGGTATCAAATTATTAAAATGTCTATCAATTTCTACAAAAATATGCAATAAAATTTTGAAATATTTTTTTCTAATATTTATGGTACAAAATTAGGTACTTCAAGGTTATCCTGTCGACCAATTTCGCCAAATTATACAAACTGCCAAACTATACATGTTGACATAATTTTTATTTTAAATAACAAAAAAACAAGTAGAATATTAATGAAAATATTAATAAAAAGTCAAAACAAAAATCACTTAATGACATTTTAAACACGTGAATCTTAATGTTATCGAATGTGATATTTAAGATCATCCATTATTGGCATTTAATCTTATAGTTTGGCGATATTTTTTTGGTCGACAGGATAATCTAGAAGTATCCAAAATTATTATGCAGATTTTTAAGTAAGGAAAAAAGTATTTCTGATATAGGAATTTGCTTTCAATAACATCAACATGTCATTCAATCTTTTAATGTTATTGACAAATCAATTTAAATCATTGAATATTTATTTCGAAAAAAGCGTACACTCAATATATTTGTCTGCTGTACCACACATATATTTCCAAATTTATAGTACTATTTATTGAATAAGCAATATCTTTAAAATACATGAATAAAAAACCGGAAAATATACTCATGCACATATACTGCAATCTTGTTTTTAAATATAAATAATACAAGACTGACATAATAATAGCATTTCATGAAAGCCAATCAAACAAAAGACAAGAAACCAGCCAATCCAATTAAATTAATCCGAATTCCTGACAAATAACTGTAGGCATGGAAAGAATTCAGGAAATGAACCAGTAACAAGATAAAGCCATTTATCGTCTTGCCAAATTCAAAGATGCTAAGTGTCTCGGCTGTTTTAGGATTCAATCATTTCTTTAAGCTATAAAGTATTTAGTAGTAAACCAATTATAAAATCACAGCTTTACATACTTAAAGCAAGTTAAATAAAAGAAAGTAAAAAGAAAAAACAAATTCACAGGATTAATAAAAATACAACCCACACTGTTTTTTTTTTAAATAACAAAATGAAAATGATATCGGGGAGGGGGGGGGGGAGGCCCAGTATCATGCAATCAATATCAATGAAAATGTGAAAAAACGTATGATAATAATAAACACATACTTTTCCTAAGCTAGATTACTTGCTGATTAACACAGTGTTTCTCATTTTACAGAAAAAAAGTATTGTTTGTATATAGAGATGCACTGAATATTTGGTATCTGACTATATTGCCAAATATCAGACTATTCGGCATGTCAAATATTTGGCTTGGCCAAATTTAATGCAATTCAGTATACCAAATATGGTATATCTGCCAGACCAAACATTTAAAAAAATATTTTAACAAAACTTAAAGTAACTTTTTATTATTTTACTAGCAAAAGCCATGCTTTGTTTGGATTCGTGAAGCATTATTTTATAAAACAGATATTTGAAAGTAAAAATATTTTTTAATATTATTTTTGCATCTTTATTAAACAAAAACGTTATTTTATGTTTTGGCGCATTTTAATTTTTTATTTCTGATGTAAGACTGGCATAATAAAATGTTTTTGAAGCAAACTTTTACAAAATATTTTTAAATTTTCAAGTAAAAGCTCTTTTAAAGATGTTTTTACAATTTCCAGTAACCACTGGTGTTTTTTAAAGTTGTTTGAAATATGCATGTTTCCAATCTTTGTAATTAACATCAAATAACCTTTGATAGCTATTTTAGAATAATATATTTGAAGAGAGCTTGAAGAAAGTTACCTCGTCAAAATCCTATTTTCTGGAAAAACATTTAAAATCTGCTCTCGTTAATACTATGAATTTTTAACTGTAAAACTTTTTTTTCTAATTTCTTCGTTTTTATACATGTTAGCATATCAGAATTTTTGATATTGTAGAATTTTTCGTAAGGAAAATTTCTATTGAATACTTAATTTTGAAGGATTTTCACTCTCGACAACATTATGTACGTTTTTAAGCCAACTGATGTCTATATATCCTCAATATCTATAACTGCTTCATCTAATGTTAAACCTTGGGATTTATGAATTATAACAGCAAAAGCTAACTGCAGAAGAAATTCTTTCCTTGAGCAATTTATGCTTCGATTTTTCCAGAATTTAATCATTGGGGGAATTGGTACGCACCAATTCTTATAAGTTAAATTATTGTAGTATTCAAATTTATCCATGATTAATCGCGATATCTGGTTTGGTGGCTTGTGATTTTCTTTATTAAGTGCAACAAAGTCTAAAGTTAAAGTCCCATTCACTAAACCTTTTTCGGTCCACAAATAAGAATGTAACATTACTTTCGATCCAAATGATAAAGTAAGAAATGATTAAAGTCAATTTGTCGTTTCTGAATCGGCCAACTTTGCTTTAGTACATTTATAAAGAGCTTGAATCAAGGCAACAACTTCACACTTCAATTCTTTTAATTTTTCATTTATATAACAATTTAACAATTTTATTTGTTTACAATTCTTTTGTTGCCATTTTACAAAAAAAAAAAAAAATCCACAATACATTTTTTTAAAAAATGTTTAAGTGTCATCTGTGCAAACGATTTTGCTGAAAAATGAAAATGAAAACATATTTTATTTATGAAATTAATTATGATTCTATCTATAATTACTTACTCCATGATTTATATTTTTTTCTGAAAATATACGCATTTCATTTTTTATTTATTTGCTAAAATGCGTCCGTATTGGAAATGCATGTAAAATAAATTAATTAAAATAATAATTTTTTAACCTTTTACTGTAAAAAAAAAAATTATATTGTGCAAATCTACAGATCATAATTTATTTTTGTGTTTAATTTGAAGTTAAAATATTGAATAGTTTTTTGTAAAGTGTACGACAAAATGTAATTTGAGTGGCCTAGTAGAGGATTCGCTTCGCTCATCCTAATAAGACCTTAAAACAACTCCTATTTTCAACTGTTTATTAATAAAACTATTTAGAAATAGAATTATATTTATATAAAAGAGAATGCTTTTTTTTTAATTTGTTATTTGAAAAGTAACCTCAAAGACAATTTACCAAAAATGATAATTTTATTTTTTTTCCTGACAAACAAACAATATATGACAGTAAAACTCTAAAATTTCACTTTGATATCAAAATATTTGTTTCAGACTAAAAGAAAATTTTATTCATTTGTTTTAATTCAGAGAGGAAACTATCCTCTTCTTAAGTAACAATTCAAAGGATAGATTTTAAGATCTTGTTTATCAATATGGAAGATTTTATGTTAAATATGTACCTAAAATTATTTTAACTTTTTATTTTTTCAAATTCTGAAATTTAAGAGTATTCCGATAAGCCAAACATTTGGTGTTTGGTTTACCTGTTGGCTGAATTTTCTGCATTTGGTTAAAATCACAATTCGGTGCATCTTTTCTTGCATATGATTCAAATCGTAATGGGCAAAACTTGGAAATTTCATTACTGGCCAGTTAAATCAGTTTTATAAATGAGCACTTCTTTATTTAAAAATAGGTAGCTTTTTACTTTTTTGTAATGAAAGCTACCTAATACCAAACAATAAATTTTTGTTAAAACTTCTATTAATTTAAAAATTGAATAGCACAAATTAATATGCTAATATAAACATATTGCAACCAGAAAATAATATAACATGTTGGAATACAAGAAATTTTTACTTTCTCCTTGTAGCTACTGACAGCCAATTTTTTTACAGCCACTTCTTTTCATTCACTTTTCTTGTGGCCAGTAGTTAGCAAGAATCCAAATGCGATCTAGCCTGCAAGCATGCCATCCCAAAAGGCCAAAGATTATTTCTAACCTATAGCCTTTCAAGTGACATTCCAACGGACCAACGCAAAAGTATCAAATAAGCTCAAACAGTAGCACTTTAAATTGGCTGGATTTGCGAGAAGAACGCATCACATCTATTTGCAGCATCTTTGTTGCATTTCCATCATCAATGTAGCATATGAAACATCTAGCAAATTAAAACAAAGAAACGAATCAAATATGTGCATACATATATATAAATAAGTTCTTGAAAAGCAAATATTTACTAATGAATAACTAACAATTAATCAGCTAAGAAATTTAAGTATGTTTGTTTGGAACCATTTGACAAAACAGAAATAATAATTAAGCTTCTATTTCACCTAAATATTTATAACAGAACATTAGTTATGAAAAAACTTTTAGAATGCTATAAATATTAAAATAAATTTATTGCATGGTATATCATAAAGGATATGATAGCTGCAAAACCATTCTTTTGTTTTTATTACATTTTCATCCAGTTTTAGGCTAATGTTGTGATATAAATTCAGAAAAAGCAACTCTTAACACTTTAGAAATTTTAAATCAAAGTATCTTATGCATAATTATATTTAAAAAATTTAAAGCAACAAAAATACACAATTGATTAAAATTATAAATATGAATTTTTTTATTTGAGTACTACTTAAAATCAAATACAGGAAAAAATAGCTGATTACATATTTTTTTTAAAAAATAATAGCCAGTGTAACAAAAACTTCAGTAAAGAATTTTATTTTTCCTAAGCAAAAATTTATAAAACTACACGTTTCTACTTTGATTAGGCCTAAGTTCATTTCACTGTCACAAGATTTTAATAAAACTACATTTAAATACAGAAATAGTTATATTAATCCTTTAAAAGTTAGGGATGTTTGTCCAACTGGTATATATTTAAAGTTATTCTGGTGAACTTTAATTTTTTCAGAAAAAGATTGTTTATGATATACATGAAAGACTCACTTCTAGTTATAAAAAATGCTTCTATCATCATAATGAATTATTATCTTACCATTAATTTTTTTAAACATTATTTGCAACACTCCAGTTTGTTTACTTACACATACAATGTGACAGTTTGTTTATTTAGATTTTTTTTTCTTTTGCAAGTTACGTGCTTTATAAACCACTGTTAAATCTAATTTTCAAAAAGATAAAGTCTTTACATATTTTTTTTCCTTTTTTCTGCATTAACAATTATTAACAAAATAATAAAGACTAAAAAGAAATCGAAAAATCAAAATTTGAAAATTCTTGTTTATAATTTTAAAATCGATACTTTCTCATAGAAGAAATAAAGTGTAGTATGTTACAAATTCAATGGATTTCAGATTCATTAGTAGGATATATTAAGAGAATACTAAACAAATTTAAAACAAAGTTAGGATATCCTTAATTCTGATCAAAGTTACAGGATTAATGAATAAACTCTAAAGAATTAAAACTTAAGTGCCTATCTTTCCGGAATAGCACATGAAAACATTGTTCAATTAGTAACAAACCATGCATGAAAATACATACAAATTCTTAGAAATAATCAGATAAAAAGAAGCTATACATATTTAAAATGAAAATTCCATGAGGATTTACAACTTTGTAGGTTATAAATCTTCATAGAATTTTCAGCATGAATCCAAGAACAAAAAGAATCTGTGAGTGAGATGCAATAGGAAAACAAGAAAAGAAAAAATTCTAGAATAGCAGTTTTTTTTGGATGACTATGTTCATAAGTAAATCTCTGTAAAGTGATATATTTTGCAATTAAATATTTCTTTTTTGTAATAGAAATATATTTTGCAATTAAATATTTCTTTCTTATAATAGAATAAGAAAATATCTAGTACAGTGGCTTATTTATTTTAGAGAAAATTCTTTCACATGCTTGCAATAATATGCATAATCAAGTATATTAACAAAACTGAATTGCAGCTTGCCTTTAACTAATTTCTCTTTTAAAACCAACGAGCTAAGCTAACAAAATTTTTCTTAACATTTGCAATTATTTTAAATGAGCAAAAATATTTTATTCAAAATTAATCGGAAATACTCTACTAAACAACCGAATATAAAGTAATTAATTTTAAGAAACAAATTTTTATAAACAAGTACTTTTATTCTTTGTACTGTTAACTTTCAATAAAATAGTTTTGAGAACAGTACATTACATCATTATAGCAGCATCTTTATTATTCGAAATGAAATACGAACTACATAAGTATTGTTTTAATATTAATAAAATACATCCCAACGATTACCAAAGACAGATATGTAAAAGATTTTTACAAAATGAAAAGACATTAATAAAACCTACCATCTTCTTTCAATCCTAAAAAATAGATTCTGCTTGAATCAACAGAGAGCAATTCGAAATAAAAATAACTCTGTACAGGGCCGAAACTAGAGAAGGGCAGAGGGGGCACGTGCCCCGGGCGCCAACAGAACAGAAGATGACGGGGGCGCCAAATTAAGATTTTCTTTGGTGTGTTTATTATAAAGAATGCATATATGTGGGAGGTGGGGGGCGCGAAAATCCATGTTTGCCCCGGGCGCAAAAAAGGCTAGTTTCGGCGCTGACTCTGTAAAATGAAATTTCATTTTTAATGTTACATTTCTTCACCGCCATTATTTGGCAAAATACTCTTTTCTGATTGGCTGCGCTTAGGTAATTTCTGCTTAGGTTTGAACACGAATGGAACCTAAAAAATCGCGTTCTAACTACCTAAAATCTTGTGCTTAGGTAAAGAGTTGGGAAAGTTAGCGCTGCGTATTTTTTTTTCCCAACCGGGTTTTGCCATCTTGTAATCTAATTGGTCAGAGATGACTGCGTCAAAGAGACTTTTGTTGGCGGGAAGGTATTGTGCTTGGCGAAAATCCTAAGAGTAGAGAATTTAGATAGGACGGGCGGAGAAAGGGAATAATTTTTTGAAATTTCAGTAGAGTTTTTGTTTAAAATAGGAATCAATGGAAAAATGATTTTTACAGAAAGAAAATTATTTCCATTAACTTATGAAAAAGCGGGGGGGGGGGGGGAGGATCATCTGCGTTTCGACAGCATTCTGCTACTTTTTAAAGAATTGAAGGCTATGTAGATTAAAAGATGACAAAGTGAAATTTTCTGAAAATAGGAGATTTATATAAGATTATTTAATGTAACCACAAATTAGCAATATTATAAAAAGTTTAAGAAAAAAAAATTGCAAAAAATTTTAATCAAAATTATAATGAATACTTGGAATATACCAAAACATTAAAATAATTAAGTAAAGTAATAAAAATTAGCATAATTTTAAACAGGACTAAATAAATATAAGTAAATAATTAATAATTAATAATGTATAAATAATAAATTTGTAATTTTTTGAATTTATCATATTCCTTAAATTTATATTATATATTTTTTATTTTAAATTTTCTATAAATTTATAATTTTGTTTAATTATAAATTTATTTAATTGAATTTGTAATTTCTTAAATAAATTATAAATTTTACCTTTCTTAATGATTTTTTAATAATTCTTATAATTACGAAACTCTGTATGCTCTAAGGATTATTTGGTTGGAGAGAAGGAAATAAAATTGATGTTAATAAAATTGATAATGATGTTATTTAAAGAAAAATAACCTAATGTTTACAAAACTC
This sequence comes from Maratus speculifer, assembly GCA_964019185.1. NCBI lineage: Eukaryota > Metazoa > Arthropoda > Arachnida > Araneae > Salticidae > Maratus > Maratus speculifer. Next base: position 155,865,561 of record OZ025302.1, read on the forward strand.
GAATATATTGTAAAATATAACACAGTATTTAGCCATTTAAAAATAGACCTCTTCTAAACAAAGCATCTTACAAAATTCGAATATGTTGTTGAAATATAGCACAGTATTTATCCAATTAAAAAAGGAACATCTTCTAGAAACCCCTATCATTTTCTTTCACTGAAAAAAGTTGAAGATCCAGTTATACAATTGTTTAAAACTGTTACATTTGTTGGATATTAAAAAATTACTTTAATGATGGTAAGTTTTTATTCCTTAGCTTAGTATCTTCATTCCATTAGAATCTGTTTCAACTTTGAAACATATGCGTGAATGACTGTAAATTCTTGCATTACAGTCCTAAAAATAACTTTGTTTACCAAACTTAAACTACCACTCTCAATGTAATTACTTTACTCAAAAAGAAAAAAAAAACTCTAATTAATCTGAAATTACGAAATAAAACTCACTATTATAAAAATAGTCATTGTTAAATATAGTCAATTAGCTATGTTATCAATTAGAAACCTATCTAGAAAACATCGCCACGGGCCAATGCGGTATTGTAACTTTTCGACCTGCTTTCGAAGCGCGCTTAATAAAATACCATGTTTAAACTTCGTACACGGTTGTACTTTGTAGTACGGAATCTCTTCTATGCGAGTAAAACTCGCAATTCTCAGATTGTTTTTAAATTGTATGTTATAATATTTATATTATAATATCTTTATGCAATGTTATATAACATTTACAATTATTGCGATTGTCAAAGAAATATTTCAAAAATAAGCTTTGATGTATTATTTTATTTTTTTCTAACACCAACTTTGACAGTATTTTCTAAAATATCTTCTACTTTTATCAAAAAATTGAAAACACCATTCGATTACATAGTTTATTAATAAGAACAATTGTCTCAGCACGAGCCAATGGACAATAGAAATACGAAAAAGAGAAAATTATACAAAAAGCATTATCACAGTGATCCTTTCCCTTGGAATATTTCCAAATTCATAGAGGATCTGCTGGCCATAGAAACGTACACAAAATATTTAGTTCAATTCTGTACATAACTTCAAATACTTTTCGATGGTACAATAATGAAAATAGCATGGAAATCATTTTTACAGCGCCCTTCTTCCGATAGATTTTTTTTTTTTTTTTTTTTTTTTTTTTTTCAAATTCAGGTTTGACCTGCCTGCCACACCCAAAAATTATCATACACAAAAAATGTGGTTCAATTCTATGCATATTTTCATACACTTTTCGATGGTACAATGGAAACACACGGACATACGGACACGGTAGGCGGAAAAAAGCGCACCGGAAAAAAGCGCACGGAAAAAAGCGTCCCCGGAAAAAAGCGTCCCCGGAAAAAAGCGTCCCTGGAAAAAAGCGCACCGGAAAAAAGCGTCCCTTTTTAAAAATCACATATTTAAATAAGTCTGATAATAGTACACATGGTTAATCTTAGAATATAAACACTAGATTGAGACGGTTTTATGAAATTTGAGCATCCTTGCTCTCTCGGGACTGAGATGGGCAAAGGTGGGGGGTGGGGGCTTTAAAAGTTATCTCAAAACCTGTTATTGCCTCAATGAGAAAAAAAAATGTAGGATACGAAAAATAAGATAATAAACACTAGGTACTTAAATGATTTTTTTAAATTCAGTCTCCCTTGTTCTTCTGTGGTGGTGGTTGGGGGGGGGGGGGGAGGGGGAGAGGGCGATTGTCTACAAACTCTGAATTTACTCAAACTCTTACATTATTTTTTTTTATATTATTTATAATTTGATTATTTATAATTTAAATTATACATAATTAATTTATATATTATATGATTATTATTTTTATTATTATTATCAAATTACATATTAATATTTTATTACATTTTATATTATATATTTATACTTCTATAATACATATTAATTATTAATAAATTAATATAATATATTAATTGTAAATAATTAATAATATAATTAATAGATTAATAATAATAATGATAATAATAATAAATAATTTATAATAAATAAATAATACATAATTATAAATTAAATATAAAATTAAATAAAAAAAAATAAAAAAATGTACAAATAAATATTATTAAATATTAAATATTATACTCATTAACAAAAATTTATTTAAAAATGATAATATTTTATTAACTCATAGTAATATCAACTCATATATATATTTTTCATTCAGCCACCTTTGTTCTTCTGTGGGGGCGGGGGGGGGGGGGGTGAGCCTACAAACTCCAAATCTATCACTGCTTTAGACGATAACATTTTTTCGGAATGTTTTTTAGAATTTAGGGAAAAAAGTGACTGAAAAAACAAGAGCGCAAAAAGTGATCAGAAAAAAGTGACAAGGAATTGATAAATATTGAACTTGTGGATAAATAAATGATAAAAACTAAAGTGGCAACAAATGTCTCATTTATATCATTCTCGTAGGACAGCGGTTCCCAACCTTTAATACGTTTACCCTTGGGGATACATAGCGAGATTGCTGGAGGTATATGACAATAGTATCAGTAATGGCGGGTGATAAAATATCATTTTTTAAATAAATTCTTGTTAATGTGTAGATTTTATAATATTTAATTTTATATATTTATACACTTATTTTTATTATGTCCTATAAGTTAATAAAATATTATCATTTTTAAAATTAATTCTTGTTGATGAAATTAGATTTTTAATATTTAATTTTATTTATTAATACATTTATTTTTATTGATTTACTATGAGTTAATAAAATATTATCATTTTTAAATAAACTTTTGTTAATAAGTATAATTTTTAATATTTAATTACATTTATTTTTAATCTTATATTTAATTTATATTTATGTATTATTAATTTATTACTTATTTATTATAATTTTTTTATTCTGTATTATTATTATATTATATTAATATATTTATTATTATATATTATGTTATATATTATATGAATATAAATATATAAATGTAATATAAAATATAATAAAATATTAATATGTAATTTTATAATAGGGTCAATCCATTTCAAGTGGTCCAGAAAATATTTTTTTGGTCGCTCGACCATTTTTAAAAAATCTGAAATTTTTTGTACAACAACCCTAATATGACGGAAGTTCAAAATGACCGTTCTTTTAATTTTACTATTTTTTGTTTGTGCATGGCGGCCATCTTTGTTTCATCGTGTGCAGCGATTTTCTCAGATACTAGGATACACAAAATTGTAAATATCTCGTCTTCTATTTTCCCAATTGAAATGGGGTTTGTAGCATTTTGTTCAGAATAAAATAGGCTAAATATACAGTGATAGAAAATTTTTGAAAAATAAATTTTTACAGATGAAATTTTAGCCCAAAATGTACGATTTTTTCCAAAATCTATCCGTTTGCAAGAGGAAAATTTTCATGCAAGGGAAATTGTCAACCTTACACAATTTTTTCTACAAATAGATCAAACGTACATGTACTCATACACCAAGTCCCAGATCTGGGAGTTTATTTCTCTTTGCGAAAAAAATTCCGAAATTCGTCAAAAATTTCAAAAATCGCACTTTTTAGGCTTTGATATTTCTGGTGGGGCACGAGATAAAAATCTGAAATTTTGGCCTATGATAGTATTGTGTAGTAGCGTTATGTACAAAAAATTTCAAGAAGGAGATTTGACTACAAGCTGAGATATGACATGGAAAATATGTGAAAACAATACTGTCAAACTATTGTAAACCTACTATGTAATTATTCAACAAGACTGTCAACCTTGCACAATTTTTTCTACAAATAGGTCAGAAGTGTGTGTACTCATACACCAAGTCCCATACCTGGGAAATGATTTCTCTTTCCGAAAAAATTCCGAAATTCGTCGAAAATTTCAAAAATCGAACATTTTAGGCTTTGATATCTCTGGTGGAGCACGAGAAAAAAATCTGAAATTCTGGCCTTTGATAGTATTGTGCAGTAGTGTTATGTACAAAAAATTTCAAGAAGGAGATTTGACTACAAGCTGAGATACGGTGATTTAAAAAATGTTAAGAAATGCTATTACGAGTACATTAGGAGAAATGAGATTTGTCTCTTTTATTACAATATTTACACAGAAAATATCGTTTGTTGAAAACAGTTAAATAATAAACATTTAATTTACAAAATACTATGTATGCTCAACAAAGAGCTTAACAATATTTACGAGAGATGTTATGAGTTCGACCAGTTACTGTTATCAGTCCATCAGGCTGTTCTTTCTAAAAATTTTATTTGAAGCCACCCAAGTCTTGTCATCCCTTGTTAACTTGAATGAAATTCTTTAGGTTTAATAATTGGAGCCATGTCAACTCAATCAGCTGCAATCCATTGTCTGTAATTTGCTTTTCCTGAAATGTGTTCCGAGTAAAATTTGCATTTCTAGTAGATTTGTTCATCTGGACAAATAGTGTATTGGCTTAACATTCATTCTGAATTGTTTAAATCACACAGAAGCATTTGAAAAAGATATTTGTAATTAACATTTAACTTTGTACCATAAATAATTTAAAATTTTGGAGGTATGAACAATTACATAATAGGTTACAATAGTTTGTCAGTATTGTTTTCACATATTGTCCATGTCATATCTCAGCTTGTAGTCAAATCTCCTTCTTGAAATTTTTTGTACATAACACTATTACACAATATTATCAAAGGCCAGAATTTCAGATTTTTATCTCGTGCTCCACCAGAGATATCAAAGCCTAAAAAGTGCGATTTTTGAAATTTTCGACGAATTTCGGAATTTTTTTCGCAAAGAGAAATCATTTCCCAGATCTGGGACTTGGTGTATGAGTACACGCACTTTTGACCTATTTGTAGCAAAAATTGTGCAAGGTTGACAGTCTTGTTGAACAATTACATAGTAGGTTTACAATAGTTTGACAGTATAGTTTTCACATATTTTCCATGTCATATCTCAGCTTGTAGTAAAATCTCCTTCTTGAAATTTTTTGTACATAACGCTACTACGCAATACTATCATAGGCCAAAATTTCAGATTTTTATCACGTGCCCCACCAGAGATATCAAAGCCTAAAAAGTGCGATTTTTGAAATTTTTGACGAATTTCGGAATTTTTTTCGCAAAGAGAAATTAACTCCCAGATCTGGGACTTGGTGTATGAGTACACGTACTTTTGACCTATTTGTAGAAAAAATTGTGTAAGGTTGACAATTTCCCTTGCATGAAAATTTTCCTCTTGCAAATGGATAGATTTTGGAAAAAATCGTACATTTTGGGCTAAAATTTCACCTATAAAAATTTATTTTTCAAAAATTTTCTATCTCTGTATATTTAGCCTATTTTATTCTGAGCAAAATGCTGCAAACCCCATTTCAATTGGGAAAATAGAAGACGAGATATTTACAATTTTGTGTATCCTAGTATCTGAGAAAATCGCTGCGCACGATGAAACAAAGATGGCCGCCGTGCACAAACAAAAAATAGTAGAATTAAAATAACGGTCATTTTGAACTTCCATCATGTGAGGGTTGTTGTACAAAAAATTTCAGATTTTTTAAAAATAGTCGAGCGACCAGTGCTGGACCACTTGAAATGGATTGACCCAATAAAAATAATCAAATTATAAATAATATTAAAAAAATAAATATAAGAGATATATTTCAAAGTTTGTAGATACCCTCTCCCCTTCCCCCGCCCCACTCCACAGGAAAACAAGGGAGACTGAATTAAAAAAAATCATTTAAGTACCTAAAGTTTATTATCTAGTTCTTCGTACCTTACAATTTTTTTCATTAAAGCAATGACAGGTTTTGAGATAACCTTTAAAGCCCCCCCCCCCCACCCATCTGAGTCCCGATAGAGCAAAGACTTAAATTTCATAAAACCGTCTCATTCTAGTGTTTATATTCTAAGATTAACCATGTGTACTATTATCAGACTTATTTAAATATGTGATTTGTAAAAAGGGACGCTTTTTTCCGGTGCGCTTTTTTCCGGGGACGCTTTTTTCCGGGGACGCTTTTTTCCGGGGACGCTTTTTTCCGGGACGCTTTTTTCCGGGCGCTTTTTTCCGGGCGCTTTTTTCCGGGGACGCTTTTTTCCGTAATTCTACGGGGACACACATAGTGGCGTATCTAGACTTATCATTTCGGAGGGTGCTGAGTTATAGTAAAAGTTTCTAAGAGGGAATCATATGAAAGATAATTTTTTCGCGTTAAACAGATTTTTTCATAACAGGTAATGCATAAATTATACTGATTCTGCTAAGATTGAATTGCATGGGACTGCAAATATTTTGATTAAAAAAAGCTTTAGTCTTAATTAGTAAAGTTTTTATGACATGTAAAGATAGCTTGCGTATAACGGAAATTTGGCTGAAACAGTTTTCTTGTGATCTTTGCGAAATAATACTTTTTTAATAAAAATCTGCCTGAAACGAAAAGTTATTCTGCTCCTTAAAAAGTCTATCTTCGCAGATATCATTACATCTTTATAAACTTTTGTAATTATATTTCATGTTTTTTTTTTTTTTTTTTTTTTTTTTTTCAAGTTTCGGAAGGGGCTGCAGTCCCATCAGCCCACCCCCTGAATACACCACTTGACACACACACACATGGATTGACATAGATTTTCTAAAAACATGTTTTTTGGATCTCTAAAACGTGCAAATCGGTCAAAAACTGGAATTCGAATAAAATTTCGATTACAATCTTTCTTCTATTAAAGATACAACAAAGTAAAAATAAACATAACTTACCGAGATTCATTCTAAAAAAAATATTGAAAAAAAAAAAAAGAAAGAAAAAAAAATCGGAAAATTTTAGGAAATTGTCTTTGATAAGGGTCATTCCTCTTTAATTTCATAAGACATAGAATTTGTGAAAAAAAAAAAAAATTAAAACAAAGAAGTGTTTTTCGCCAAGCACGATTCCCGCCAAGAAGTGTCGAATTCATGCCGAAAGCTCTGGCCAATCAGATTGCGAGACACAGTTTGGATGGCAAAACCTAGTTGGGAAAAAAAATTATGCGTTAGCGCTTGGGTAGGCCCGTGAAAACGCACCTTTAGAATAGTAATTTGATATAAAATACATGCATAAATATCAAGTACTAATATACTTTTGAAAAACTACATAACAAGATTTTGTTGTCTAAAACAAAATTAAAGTTTGTTTTTGTTTTCGTATGAAATAAAATGTTATCCCATTGGTGGTGGGTGGGTTTTATGAATCAGATATGTGATTAGGCCGTTACAACCAATCAAAATGCAGAATTTCTTCCATGTCACGTGATTTTAGAATCTAGGGAAATCTAGGGATTTTTTTATTCTGTATTCTAGGGGAAAATGTGAAATCTATCTGAGAACGCTGGTCTCAGTATTTGCCAACCAACCAACCATTTCTGCCCCGCAAATATGAACAACATAGAACAAAGAATACAAAGAAGAAAGAAGTTTATATTCCTTCTTCCATGACGAACTAAACTATTGAATATTGTCCACGGATATATTCTCTTTATTTAGTACCTGATATTGTAATACTTACTTTCTGAAAGTAATGGATAAAGAAAAAAATGCCGTCACTAGTAGTGAAAGTTCAGAGGCAGAACCAATATCAAGCAATTTAGAAGAAATAAATGAACAGATTACAACTAACTCTGAAAATGACTGTCGAATTAATTGCACGGACAGTCAAAGTTTACGTAGTATTCTGGACATAACGCTTAATCAGATTGAAGAATTAGCAGATTCATGTAATTTGAAAGATAGTCGTACTGATTTTGTTTCTGTTTTTAGTGAGGTAAGAGCTAAAAATGTACAAAAATCAAACGAAACTTCAAGGGCTCAGTGAACGATCAAAATTAATTTTTCGACTCATTGGTGAACCGATTATTTGGCAAGCCAATAGTAACTGTTATATAGAATATTCGGCTGATCGAGTATTTTTTATATCTCAAAGTTTAAAAGTGTTAATGTTACTTTTTACAATAATTTACATAATTGGGTATATGTGCCAGTAATAGACACCTATCAATTTAAGTAATTTTCTCGATTGATTTATTTTTGTTATGTATGCTAATGAATAATTAACTATAAGTTATTTTTATTTATTTTTTTTCCTTGTTTTGTGGTTATTGGGTTTAATAAGCTTTTGTTTTTCTTATATTCCTATCTTGGGATTAGGATCTTTGCATTATGATTTTATTCTGCCCCAGCTGGGTTGGCACAGTTTAAACCAATTGTATTTTTTTAGAACAAATATAATATAATATTTTCTCATTTTTGTAATTTAAGTGTTTCACATTATTGGATGTAAATAATTTCTACTTTTAGATTAAAAGTACTTATTTAGACTTAACAGTCTTATCTCAACAGTCATCATGAGACATAGTGAGTCTAGTCTAGGTCATGTTTATGCACATAGAGTGCAAATTTTATGCATTGATGCACTGAAGCTCTAAAGAAAACATTTAAATCATGTAAATTTAGCAAAAATAAAATAGATTAAAAATGAATAATATTTAGAAGAAAAAAAATGTTTCCTTTAAGGAATGCAGATTTACAGTTAATAACATAAAATGACCTTTAAGATTTCAGTCAAGCTCTAAGAGAAAATTTTCTTGGTTGGGAGTAATTATCTTTTAAGAATAAAAAAGAAACTCAAGGTATGAAATTGAAGAATTGGATGCTAATGAAGCACTTGTTTACATTTAACTAAATTATGCAGGGATGGTAAGTTTCTGCCAGGGTGGTTATAACCAGTTAAATCCGGCTTGACAGAAACTAGTTTCTGTCGGTAAGTGGCAAAAAACTGGTAGAAACTAAGATATAATACTAAGAAAAACTTTAACCTACAATGATTTATAATTCACACATGTATTTAATATATAAAAAAAATTAGTTAAAAAATTAAAATAAAGATTATGAATGTTATTCAAAGTAGCAAAATGTTTCAAAAGGATTATATAAATGTACTTAGTTTATATAATAATTTTCTGTCTAGAATTTTCATTTTCACCATATTTGTTTCTGAAGACAACCACCACAAAAGGCAAGACATTTTCTAGGACTTCCTTGGGGAAAAGAGTCGATTTTGCCACTAGGGGTTATTATATATGGCACAAAATTTAGATTAGTATCGAAAAGCAATTTTCTTGCCATTTCTTTATGCCCAAATGTCAAATTTGATCCCATATAGGATGAAATAAATAAGCTAGCATAAAAGCTAGCACTGCATTAAATGAGATTTGAATCTTGCATTTGTGAGTTTCCATGATATTTCCATCATTAAATAAAGTTAAGCTTTATGAGCAGCTGCAATAGAACTGTCATGTTTTTTACTTTTGTCTAAAACAACAGCAATAAATTTTAACATTTGTAATAAGTATTTAACTTCTTTATAAATCATGGTGTTTATTTACATTTTAACAACTACATTGTCCTTAATATCATTTTTGTGATTTTCAATTATCTGCAGATAATATGGCTGATTCCTTGTGAAAGATTTAAAAATTAAAACTATCAAATTTTAATGCAAATTTATTTATTTTTTAATTAAAACTATTCATAATATTTTATTTGTTATTGATTTTGAATAAAATGTGTATAAGCAATTTAATACTACTAAAAAAGTCTCAGATTATAACATGAAATGAGTTTATGTCAATTGTTGCCATTTTCTGCTAACTATAACCAGACTTGTATAAAACCAAAAACTTTTTGTGCACATAATAATGGGTAAAAAACTTTCTACAAATTATTGCAATGTTGAGTGTAATTCGCTTTTTTATGCAATTTATAAATATTATTTGTGTTTTTTGAGCGATTTCTGGACGTAATCCGCATGTTTTGTGATTCATAAATTTAATTGGCATTTGTTATGTGATTTATGAATGTTTCGCTATCTTTATGTGATTCATGGATGTAATTCTCATTTCTTTGTACGATTCATGGACATAATTTGCTTTTTTTGAGTGCATTTTTTATTCGATTCATGAACATAATTCATGTTTTTTATGCGATTCATGAACGTAATTCACGTTTGTTAACACGATTTATGGACGTAATTGGCTATTTTTATGTGATTCATGGACGTAATTTGTGTTTTTTGAGCTTTCTGCTGACGAAATTAGTGTTTTTTGTGTGATTTATAGATGCAATTCATGTTTTTTATGCAATTTATGAACATATTTAGCATTTTTTACACGATTCATTGGTGTAATTCACGTACGACACTCATGCACGATATTTGCATTTTTTACACGATTCTAAACGAAATTAGCATTTTTACCCAGCCTTTAGACGAAATTCACGTTTTTCACATGGTATTTTGTCGAAATGTTGGGTTTTTTTACACAATTCTTTGTTGAAATGCACATTTTTTACACGATTCTTTGTTGAAATTCACAATTTTTTTCGAGTTCTTTTTGTGACATTCGCGTTAACAGTAAATAATTCATTCATAAAATTGAGGGAATACTTTAATTTTTTTATACAAAAAAAAGTTAAAAAAATAAATATTCTTTCTTTCTTACAATTGTCTGCGTGCAAGTGTGCGTCTAGTCTATATTATACAACTCTGGTTATAACCACTTTCTGCCAGCAAAAATCCAGCCCTGTTATATATATATAATGCTTAAAATGTTATCATATGTAATTGCAGTATTGAGGTGCAGTAACAAAATATCTCGGTGAAAATGTCAGATCAATATAAATGAAGTCTTTTATTCAAGTAAACAACGAAATTTAAATATTTTCTTGGCTAAATATATAATTATGTATCAAAGGGTTTGTGGCAAGATTAACAAAATTGTATTTTGTAATATTTAAAATACAATTTTGTTACTTCAATAATATTTTTAAATGTACCATACCAAGGCTTTCTATAAAACAATCTTCCAAAGAATTTGTTTTATAAAGAATTTTTAGAACTAATTTTACCTTATATTCATCCATTAAAATATCTTTAATAACATTACAAGCTTTTTTTTTTTTTTTTTTTTTTATTTCTTCGTGATTTTTCACATTGTTTAAAAATTGGGAGAATGTATTTAATCATTTTTTTTTTCAATCTTTAAAGGCTATTGTTTAAAATAATTTAAATCACTGCTGGTATGTCATCTTTTCAAATTCAGTTATTAGCATCCTGCTTTTGTAATATTTCTAAAAATATTTTTCTCTGTTTTAGATTTTTTTTCTTTTGTTCATTTAGTCTTTTAAAAGTGCTCTTCAAGAAAATATCCTTGTAAATGGGTTACCATTAATGCTAGATGAAAGCAAAAAGTTATCTTCACCTGAGAAAGAAGATCGTCTGCTTCTGCGTATGGTTGATGATGTGTTATTTAGCAAACTCAGTAAAACAGTTGCTAATGTTGCTCGTGAAAGAAAGTTTTACCCACAACAGTGTTGTCGAATATTAAACATTGAGATGAAGCATGAACTTCAAAATTTGGTGAGAACTTTTTAATTTTATGAATGCGAAAGTGCTGTAGTTATAATTTATGTAGGAAAATTATGTTAATCATTATCAAATGACTGCATATGAAAAATCATGGTTATATATTAAGTAATAATGTTTTAGAGTTTCTCCCAAGATTAAAAAAAAAGGTACTACTTGGTTGTCCCGTCGAGCAATTTCACCAAATTGTACAAATCGCCAAACTAATAGCCAAATTACATATATTGACGTAATTTTTATTTTAAATGCCGAAAAAACAAATAACTAGTAGAATATTAATAAAAATATAAATAATATAATAATTAATAAAAATATAAATAATATAATAATAAAAATATAAATAATATAATAATAAAAATATAAGTCGAAATAAAAATCATTTTAATGGTGTTTTAAACATGTTTATCGTATTTAATGTTATTGGATGTGACATTCATGATCATCCATTATTGGCATTTAGTCTTATAGTTTGGCGATAGGTTTTTGGTCGACAAGATAACCAAGTAATAACAAAAAAAAAAAAAAAAAAAAAAAAAAAAAAAAAGAAAAACACAGGGTGGTAGGAAAAGGGCATAGTACTTTTTATTTAAAAAAATATTTGGATATTTATAAGTCAGGCTTTTAATTCAAGACACGACAGTAAGTCGTTTACTTCTATACAACAAACTTTGCAGCAGAAAACATGAAAAATACTTGCTTAAAGATAAATAGTTTTTTTAATACAGTATAACATCTTTAGTCCAGACATCTATAATCCGGAAACTTACTGTAATCCAGACACTTTGATACGTTTATTCATTTTTATTTAGGATTAGCAGGGCTGCCAACTACTACACCTACGGTGTAGTTACTCTGCTTTAGCTTCTAAATTACGCACTACGTTATGCAAACTTCAAATTACGCTTTTCCGCTTTTGTTTACTATCAGCGCGTTGTAGTTACACAATCCTTAAACGCCGCTGCCGGTTACGGAGGAAGACGGTTTGAAATTCCCTTTTCCTCCTCGATAACGAAAAGCAGTCATACCCCCTGAATCGTAACATCTGACGCAAAGTAGCGTGTGCATATTAATACAGAGCTGTGATTGGGTTATGTGTGTTAAGATCTTTCCTGTCTCTAGCTGTAGCCGTACTTTTCTTGTGTTTTGATTTTGTATGGGATATGGGATCGTTGGGGCTAAAGTCAATTTTCTGATTAAGCTACGTTTTCAGAAGTTATATTATATGACATATGACATCATTTTGAATAATTAATCCTGTTCACTTCTTTTATTTCTCTGTCAAAATAAGTGACGGAGATATCAAAAAAAGAAAAGTACTTCTGATCAAAAGTTCTGATCCGAGTTGGCTAAAGTCCGATTCGGTGAAGTAGCTTTTTTTTGCATGCTTCAGATAAATCTTGATATGAAGCATTCTGCATTACTTGCGAAAGTACTTTTCACTTTAATCACGGGGAAAATTTTATTGTTCGCGTCATATAAAGTCAAACAGACATATCAAGAAGAAAGAACGAAAACAAAAGTTCAAAAAATGCCAGACACTTTCTTTGTCAAAAGCGTCGTGTCGATAAGTATTACCACAGCAGAGATGCTTTTTTCGTTATTTCTTATTGAACATAACGTGCCATTAAGTGCAGCTGACCATGCAGATTATCTCTTTAAAGCGATGTTCCCAGATTCCAAAATCCGCCAAGCACAATGCTAGCGCGCGAACCAAAACGACAGCCATTTTAAAATGTATGGCAAATAAAACCTGCTCTGATATAATTACTAATTTAAAAAGTACGCCATTTTCACTTTTAACTGGTGGTAGCACTGACCAAAATGCTGTTAAACTAATTTTCATGATGAATACCCATGAAATAAAAGGTAAGTTTTATATTTTGATTTGTAAAATTTCTTCTATTTTAATATGTATGATAGTTAAATCAATGTATTTAAAAAAAAGTGTTTTTTATAATATATTTCAAACTCTTTTTTTTTAACCTTTCGGGGTTGAATGCGGTAACACAACTTGACTACACTTGATTTCTTAAAACTACACACTTTCAATGTTCAAACTACACATTTTTACTCGCAGAGGTTGGCAGCCCTGGATTAGAGATAATAGATGGCTCCATAGCTTTTATGTAAAAGAATTTCAGAAAATGGTTAAGAAAATGAAAAATTAGATAACACAACTTTTTTTTTTCAATATTAAAGCTGTAAGAACTCTCTAAATTACATTTGTAATTAATATAGGTGTCTTTTTAGTTGCAAAGTTGTAAAAATTCATTATTGATATCAATTTCAGTTATTTTTCTTTTCAAAAGATAAGATGTCGCTAAAATAACACAAAATCGGATTTTTTTATTGTTATTTCTTTTAAGTATTTAACTTATGACTTACTTTGATATTTATAGTTGCTATATATTTAATTTTTTATATTATTAGCATTATATATCACATTTTAGCACTTTCCATCAAAGTTGAAAAGTGCTTATGCATTCGGTTTGTCTGGCCGGATGACCGTCTGTCCGTGCTGTAACTCCCGTAAATATACTCGGATTGCCATGAAATTTTTACATGTTATTGATGTTTACCCTAGCACGACACCTATTGAAAACGAAGTATCTACCATGATTAGTTTATCTACAGAGAGAATCAAAAGTTTCCCATTACATTATGGCCTATGGGGAAAAGTCGTTAATATACTTGGATTGCCATGAAATTTTAGGACGTTATTGACGTTTACCCTAGCACGAACGCTATTGAAAATGAAGTTTCTATCATGAGTAGTTTATCTACAGGGCGAATCAAAAGTGTTTCGTTACATTACGGCCCATGGGGAAAAATCGTTTATATACTCGGATTGCCATGAAATTTTAGGATGTTATTGATGTTTACCCTAGCACAAGTCCTATCAAAAATGAAGTTTCTACCATGATTAGTTTATCTACAGGGAGAATCAAAGTTTCCCATTACATTACGGCCTATGGGGAAAAATTGTTAATATACTCGGATTGCCATGAAATTTTAGGACGTTATTGACGTTTACCCTAGCACGAACCCTATTGAAAATGAAGTTTCTACCATGATTAGTTTATCTACAGGGCGAATCAAAAGTTTTAAATTACATTACGGCCCATGGGGAAAAATCGTTTCAAACGAATTTTAAAGATGTCATACCCTGTCAAACATATTAAAATATGCATTCTATAAAATATAAGGTGAAAATGTAGCTATTATTCATTTACATGGCCACACAAAAGAATTCCTTTAGATAATGGTAAAAGGGGGAATTGTGTGTGACATATTTTAAATATATTAAGCTTTTTCATGTATAATAAAATTGATATATGTCACTGAAGCTTAATATAAATTATACGCTACTGTCTTGCATAATATGAAGTACATAGGATTTACACTGCCATACAAAAGATTTCAAATAGTATATTCTTTCCGAAGTACCGTATATGTGTCCGATGATGACTGATGGAGGGATGAAATGCATTTTAATTATGATATGTGCGTTTATATTTCGCTAAATATATGCACATTATATGGTGTGCATAAATGTTATAGTTGATATACAGGGCTACCCAAAAGAGCTCACCAACGTTACTGAACATGAGCGTAAATTATTTAAATGTGGTTCTTAAATAAGCTATGCATTTTTACGCTGAGCTTCATTCTATTTACTGAGAAATATTTGCAGAATATAGATAAAAGGATATACAGGGCCATGCAAAGAATTCGGTACATGGACGCCTATGAATGATAATTTATGAGAATGTGATTTCAGTTGTTTTAAAAGTGTTTTAGTTTACAATAAATTTTAGCCTAATGCTGACGTATAATAAAGGTACAATGTAAACTACAGGGCTGAACAAAAGTATTCAAGTATGTTTCCATCTAATAGTATGAAATGCTGAAAAAGAAATTTCAAGCTACTGAGTATTTTCTTGCTAAACTAAATTTTCCCATTATATCAACTGACATATGAAATTCAGAGCTGTTCAAAAGTACTGGAATACATATTTGGGTATATTTGGCTATACACTATTATTTCCCTAAATAACAAAGTTTTGTTAAAGATTTCATTAAGTGTTGGAAAGTACTTCATAATCTATGCTTAACGCATGATTTTTCTTACTTGTTAAATATGGTATTGTAATTATAAGATTGATTTTTAAATTGTAATGTAAGTCTTAAATTTCTCACTGTAACTTTTTTTTTTTTTTGGTTTTAGAATTTAGTTTTTCAATTTTTTTTCATCATGAGTCTATTATTCTTGTGAAATGCCTTATTTATTAAGTATTCATTAAGCAAAAATTGTAATTTAAAAAAAAAAATCATACACTTGTTATTTTTTTAATTTACATGGTGACACTGCATAGAATTATGATAACACTGCATAAAATTTTCATAATTTTTAAAAAAACATTCGTTTTTGAGCATTTTGAATTGATTTTTCTCAATGTTTTCAATTATCCAGTTCCTTGCTATTTTGTATTGTCATATTAATAAGAGATGTTAGTATTATCATTAATCTTCATGCATTTTAGCTACACAACTTCTGTAATCTGGAATTTTCTATAATTCGGACTCGCTGTAATCGCGACGATTCTGGATTAAAGAAGTTATACTGTAGTACATTTCTTCTAATCAGCACCAAGACCAAGTAATTTGCAGAATATCAAATTTTGTGGATTATAGGTCATTTTCTTTAATTACATTCTAATATTTGGAATTTATCACCAAATGTAGAAGTCATACTGTAAATAAATAGCACAAAAAAAAAAAAAAAAAAAAAAAAAAAACTATATTGAATATTAGAAATCCATTTAAATGATATAATATAAAATTAATAGAAAGCATTTCTACTATTTTTTAAATCTATCAAACATTGCAGTACTACAGAACAGCACAAGTTGTTTGCTTTATAGTTTTTACTTTTAGCTCTGTAATTTAATCTTAAAGCCTTTTAAGAGTCAAGATTTCTTGATCAGTAACAAAGGCCTGTCTTTCTAAAAAAAACTAAGACATTTAGCCTTGAGGTAATGCCTCTTCAAAAGAAATTTTATCTTTTATTTAGCCAACAAATGCATTCAGAATATAAGTCTAATACAGTAGCTCAAATCTGCAACTCTCTAAAATCCACACACAATTTATGGATGTAAACAATAAAAAATTCAGTTCAAATATAGGGACAAATTTTGACTTTTATACTTTTATATCAATTCCATACATATTTGAATTTGTAATTTTTGTTAATATTACTGATACTGAACTCATGTTTTTTCATGATGGATAAATAAATTCATTTCTGAAAATATTCAAGATATTGTAGATACCACTGGTAATTACAATCTTCTTTCAAATATATATATGAATATCAAGCATTTTTTATTATTAAGTCTTTTTCTAAACCTGAAATAAAACTTCCTTATTTTGTGATTTTGGTGTGAAATGGTAATATATTTTTATGAGGGAAGTTTCATTGAATAATTTAAGAAAAAATTCATTTAATTTTTATACTGAATACTTAATCATACATTATTGAGTAATGAGTATTAATTTGACCTTTGTTTTTAATATTTCATTTTATTTGTCATTTTAAAAATTCTGTAAATTTTTATTATTTTAATAATTACTTAGTTTGATATTTTATTATATTGTAAGCATTTGTTATAGCTAAAATTTCATTATGGATTGCATTCAAATTACTGTTAAAAAGATGTAAATAAAGCAATGACCAGAAATCTGCAAAATTCTAATATCCGCACAACCTCTGGTCCCAAGCTGTATGGATTTGAGGGAGTCTACTGTAGTTATTTACAAAATACAATAAAACACTTCCTTCTAATGAATGCAGAATGCATTAAAATCCTTTATAAATTCATTTATCATATCGTTTTTATTTTATTATTTATTATCATTATCATTTTTTTTTTATTGTTTTAGTGCACAGTATCTTGCTTAAAAAAAGATTTCAACAATTTGTTTACTTTTGAAATATAGTGCAGATTATAGGTGTTTGCTGATTAAAGAGAAGTGTCTGTATATCATTATGATAATTTACTTTTTCATTTAAGGAAATTACTGTATTTTTTTTTCAATGATTTGTGCAGATAGCAGAATATGGGGATTTGTGCAGAATATGGGGAAGAGAAAAAAGCCCAAATCGAAATTAATTAGGGGAAAGATGGAAAATCTTTTAATCTATTTAGTTTAGGTCTAGAATGAATACACTAAATTTCCCCCTCATAATAGGTGAGCATTAGAAAATGTGTACTGATGCATAGTCAAAAAACAAGGTTTTTTTTAATTACCATGACAATATATATATATAAAAAAAAAAACTAACTCTATCGAAAAATTGTCAATACATATGTTGTAGAGCTTAATATTCTGAATAAAATGAGTACCCACACTTAATAATTTTGTTGAATATTAAGCTCACAATTCTATTTCAAAACTTAGTTTAATTGCTAATCAAGAGCTTGAACCAGAATAGACCTGGTTATCAATTCAGGCCTGGAAATTTCAGCCTATGCAGACATATACAGCCAGAGCCCAATTAAAGTTGTGCAGGGCCCAAGGCCCAGTAACTTTTTGGAGGGCCCTTGCAGCAAAAATGTTGCTATATTTTTTTTGGGGTGGGGGTGGGGGCATAGGAGAAGAACATTAGTAGATATTATGATAGAATACTAATGCAGTTTAAACCCTGATTGTTGCTATGTAAATATAAAAAGACCAAAATATATTTATTTATTTTTTTCTCCCTTTTACATATTTGGTGAAATAGTTATTAAAATGTTCAATTTGAATATTATGTAACAAGTTTTTATAGTTTGGAAAAAACTTCATTTGAAAACTCATAATAGAAAGATAGGTGAATGCACACACTATCACCTCATTGAGCTGATACTGAAATTCCAGGATTAGAAACTATATTTAGAAGCTATATTTGCATTTTAAAATGCAACTGGTCTTTAAAGCGATGTCCTGATAGAAATTACCTGCAAGATTCTATTTTAATGATTAATCGGTAGGTATATTATTCTGTTTCCCTTCATCAAAACCGAATGGTATGATAGCGTAGAAGACTCCAAACAGGAAAACATTAGGGTAAACCTCCCACTAAAATCAAGTTTGCAAGTGTTTTCCACTTAGATATGACTTGGCAAACAAGCTGCATTTTAATATATGAATTAGGGATGGGACAAATAGTGATTTAGCTGAATACCAAATATTCAGCCAAATTTTAGGCTGAATACCAACATTTTTTCAGAATAAAGAAAAACTTTTAATATATATGTATAATGTTCATGCACACATACATTAGTTAAAATGGGGGAAAAAAATTATATTCTATTATTAATTTTTTTAAATTTTTAATAACTTAATGTATTTCTTGTTCATATAATGTTTCAAACACTGATACTGTTAATTAAACATCTTTTATTACATCTATATTATAATAGCATAATTTTAACTAGAGAAAAGCAATTTCTGAACATTTTATCTAAAAAAGGAATTAATTTATTATTCTTAAAATCTACTACTTAAATTTATTTTCAATTTGAGAAACTTATTTTAACACAAAAAAATTATGAAATTGCATTTTATTTTTTTGTTCTAAGATATACCAAATTGACTTTCAGTAAGTAAAGATAGTGAGTTATTTCTATTAAAATATAAACAAGGTACTCTGATAAGTTGTCACTTAACTATCCAATAAAATATATCCTAATACTTAAATTGTCACTTACTATCCAATATAAAATATATTTAACTTTCCTTACATTCAAAATCAATACTCTTACTCTTTCTCAAACATATAAATAAAATAACAATGAGTAGAGTGATTATTATTTACAAAAATAAAAAAATAAAATTGCAATATTTTATATTCAGTACATTGTTCCTTAAAAAAGACCGAACATTTTTTTAAATTCTTTAATAAATCCATTACATATTCGTAATTAACATATTCATAAATCCCTTTTTATAAGTGCATGGAATTTACAAACATTAATGAATATTCAAGCACTTTAGAATAAAGCAGTATTTTTTCAATAACAGTTTATACATCTTGAATTGTAATGTAACATTCTCTGATAAAGTCATTTTCCTGATTGTTGAATCTTCAAAATAAGTTTAATCTCTAATTTGGACAACTTTTTCTAAAAGATCCTTAACTTTTATAGGAAATATAAAAATTTTTAGTATCCAAATAACTCTACATTGTGTAATTACACATGAAAATGGCTTCATAAAAATGTCAGAAAGTAAGCATAAATGGATTAAATTTTAAAAAATGGGGAAAAAAAATTCTTATTCTGAATTTATTTGTTAAAATATATCTTACAATATTCGGCTGACCGAGAATTCTGCAAAAGGGCTGAATAGACTGAATACCTAATAGTGGCCGAATTATCGTCCTATCTCTAATATGAATAAAGTTTTAACTAATCCTACAAATTCAGCTGTCAACTCGATGAAATGGTGGTTTGTGCATCTGCCCCACGATCTATAAGTTAAGGAAGGAAAGTAATATTATAATCCTGGTTAGTTAGTCCTTGCTGAATTTGAAAATCTATCAGAAAGGGACATTATAATAGCAATTTTTGTGTCATTTTCAACTTTGTACTATTAAAAAGTGTAGTTGTGCATAGAATTTAATCAAAATTATTATTATTATTATTATTTTTGTAAGTGTTTAGCAATGGCTAGTAGGTCCTCCCTAAATTTGAAAAAAATATCCCAGAAGGGGACACTGTCTGTGCCATTTTTATTATTGTACCATCGAAAAATGTATAAAGTTATGCACATAATTGAACTAAATTTTTTGCTATGTTTAGCAGATCATTTTTGAATTTGAAATTATTCTGTTGGAGAGTAGTGTTTTTTGTATTGCTTTTCCAATTCTTTGTTGGTTTATTGTTTATCTGCTTGTGCAGAGACGGGAATTCACATCCTGTTAATCAAGCTATTTGCAAACAGCTGGTGGCAATAGAATAAAGTAAAACTATTGGTTTTAATATATATCATGATCTGCATTAATTATTATTATTATTTTGCTCTGATTAAATGAAAGAAAGAGAAATTTAAAATGAAATTCAAAGTTGTTATAGTATTGAATTAATAATATTAAAGTATTAACATGTGTAACTACTTTTTGAAATATTAATATGTACATATGAGATTGAATAAAGTTTTATGATTGGCACATTCAACTAGTTTGTATGCAATCCTGTAGTAGGAATACTGATTATCTGCCCATTAGCATTCAAGAAAGCATACATATGTTATCAGGAATTGTTGGCAAAAAGTAGTACTGTTGTTCTCAAAAACTTTCAGATTTTTATGGCTTGAGGGATAAAATTTGTTTTCCTGGCATTTTTGTTGGTGTAGAGAAAAATTATATGTTCCGAGAGTGTGTTTTAAGTATAATTCAATTCTTTTTGAAAATTTATACACTGCTCAAAACAATTAAAGGATGTTTGAAGTTTTATATAAAATAAAGATATAAACGAAATTTTTTTGCCGAAAATAGAAGAGAATCACAAATGCAAATTTTTCTGGTTTTCAAACTGTGGAGTATGCAAATTTTGAGTTCGACTTCAAAAACGTAGCTTCAGTGCCAAGGAATGAAATTTGACTTTCAACTGGATAAAAGAGAATGAAGACAAGGATGATCGGCATTCAGTGATTGCTTTGTTTCGATGAGTACGATATCTCAGCGAAGTCATTTGACAGATTCAGAAGCTTGGAGAATTAATGGTAGGTTAGAAGGGGGCCAAACTCAAGCCGAAGTAGCGCAAACCATTGGAGTGTCACAAAGTGTCATTTCCAGGATCTGGAACCATTTTTTGGAGAGAGTATGTGCAGGTCGAAGACCAGGGCAAGGTCGTAGACGGGCAACAACGCCCAATGAAGATCGGTATTTAGCGTTAACAGCTCCGAGATACCAAAACATGAACGCTACTCTTCTCCAACAACAACTTCGCTCGGCTACAGGCACCACGATTTCAACTCAGACTGTCCGAAACCGGCTCCATGCTGTAGGTCTGTATGCTCGCCGACCGATGGTATGTGTTAGATTAACATCAAGGCATCGTCGCAACCGCAGGGAGTGGACAACCGAGCATGTCAATTGGAGGAGAAATGAATGGAACAATATTCTGTTTTCTGACGAGTCCCGATTTTCTGTGCATCCGGATAATAGGTGTATTTTCATCTGGAGGGACCGTGGCAGAAGGAATAATCCTGCGTTCGTGCACAAAAGTGTCAGTTTTGGCGGTGGAGGAGTGTTGGTGTATGGTGGCATCTCCACTGACGGGCGCACTGACTTCTACATCATTCCAGATGGAGCTCTGACTGGTCGCCGATATAGGGATGAGATCCTCAGACCTATTGTAGTCCCTTACGCTGCAGCAATCGGAGATAACTTCATTTTAATGGACGATAACTGCAGGCCACATCGTGAAAACCTGAAGGAAGATTTCCTTTTCGAGGAAGGAATCGTTCGAATGGAATGGCCAGTGTGTTCTCCAGACATGAATCCAATCGAGCACGTTTGGGACGCTCTAGGAAGACGAGTTTCTGGCCGCCAACAACCCCCACAAACTCTCCAAGAACTGGAAAGAGCTCTTCTGGAAGAGTGGGGCAGAATACCCCAACTCGTCATTAATAGCCTCATTGAGTCCATGCCTCAAATGTGTTCAACGTTGCTGGCTGCCCGTGGAAACCATACCCCCTACTGAAAATGATTTTCTTTGAAGAAAACACCTTTTCTTATTCTTTTTTTCTCATATGCACAAATTGTGTTTTTTTCCTTTTGTACACAAATGCGCAATAAAATGCATTTTTTTCTGCCAAACATGTGTAATTTATTCTCATATAACCTACTATGTCTGTCGACCATGTATCAATCAGCTAAAAAGTTTCCCAGATACAAAATCCACCTAAAACTGCAATATCCTTTAATTGTTTTGAGCAGTGTATTTGTAATTTTTGTATCAGTGCCATTTAAGATTTATAAAAATAAGCAATGTGAACTTTTTTTTTCTTTTTAAATGAACTGTTATTGTATGTATATAAATTTAATACTAGTTTCAGTCAAGGAAAACTAGCCTTCCAATTCAAGCCAAAATTCTATTCTTATAATTGAATTAAATGTTTAGTTTTTATTATATACATATATATATGTGTGTATATTATTCTTATGTTTTTATTTATGCAATTTTATATCTTTAAAATTTATTAGTTATAAATTTTACGTAAATTAAGCTGCTTTATTTGTTTATATTGCTATGGAAAGTTGATCTATATCCTTTTTTAAAGCAAATATTTGATATGGCTTCTTATCCCTCTTAAAGTAGATAAAATATTTTATTTTTTATTAATTGATGCTTTATTTTGAACAGAAAAAAGCTAAAGTCATTGATTCATCTATGCCATCTACCTCTTTACAATCATCTGAGTCTACAAACGAAGACAGAACTCATTTAAGAAACTTTTCAGACTTTTGTCAAGGTTTTGGAACTATGCAAGAGGTAATATTCACTTAAAAAAAAAAATACAATGAATATTTCATATGCTTCTCTGAGGTGCAAAATTAAAATATTTTAAAATATTATGCATACTAAACATTTTTTATTGTCCTAATTTTATTGTGATAATATCAATCTGTACTGTATTTTGTAATGTAAAATTTTATTATTGTCTGATCTGATCAGAATTTATTTAAAAATAAATTTTGCTATCGTAAACGTCACAGCTTTATCTATATGAATTATTATTAAAATGACTTCATTTGATAGTATTAAAAATAAGTAATTTTTGATGCAAATCAACTAAATGATATCCTAATCAATGTTTTTTGTAAGATTAAAGTTAGCATTTTTTTCTTTTTTAATGTACTGTTTCATTAACTAAATAATTATTATCATAGATTTCTGTGATCGCTTCCCTTCTGTTTTAATTAATCATTTTTCTATTAGAGATGAGTTCGGGCTCGTTTTTAGGGGTCCGAGCCTGCCTGAACAAAAAAGATTTTTTGTCACAAGAGCCCAAGCCCGGTTCTAAAATTCTATGGTATTTAAAAATTGTTTCAAAAGTGATATCATTTTTAAAAACTTCTTACATAGATATAATTGTTAAATGAAACTTTAAATTCAATGTTATCAAAATTTGTATAAAATAAAAATGTGCTTCATACTTAAAAGAATTCTGATATTTTATCAAATTAAGTTCCATTAGAAAGATCCCCACATAGAGCCTCTCCCCTATGGCTTATATCCTTCATGCAGATAATTGGCAATCACAAATATAACCAACCAATCAACTTTGATCAATTCACTTGTTTTAAGCTTTTTCTTTAGAGCAATAGAATATGTTCACCAATGTGATACAAAAGAAAAATTAAATAATAAATAAGAGAGATTAGAGATTAATTAAATTAAGCAATTATGACTCCCCTTAAACCCAGTGATCTATATAAAATAGTTAGTACATAGTGTGTATGTAAAAATAAATAAATAAATAAATATTCTTCATAGTGAAAAAAAAGTAAACAATCACTCACCTAAGCTAGAATGTCACAACAACATGATAACTCATCTTCATACGAAACAAGTATGCTCAATAAAACACTCTTCCCCAAATTAATATTTCAATTAAGCATCAGAAAATTATCTCATGTAAATAGTTATTTAATTAGTGGCATACACATTTATTTCTTGAAAATGGGATTCTCTATTTTAAATTTTCAATATTTGTGAATTATCTTTAAATAAATATACAACATTCAGATTCATAAAAGCACACATACATATATTAAGCAAATTAGTTTATTAAATCATCAATCTTCAAAGAGGGGAGAGGGGAAGATAGAGTGCACTATATCTTATATAGATTTTTTAAATATCAACTATAATCATGTTTGGAGATAGGGATCAATAACATTACACTTAACTCTAGGCTATCATCAACTCAGATTAAAAATTTCTTTACAGCCAGCCATTCTCTCCTATATCACATCTTTATTTACCGCGACATATTGCACACTATCATAACTAACAGAAGATGATATTTCTTTCAAAAGATTGTGTAATAATCTAAAAGTTTATGAAATTATATCGATTAGTTCAATTGTTCATATGAAACACAACGATAAAAATATTTAAATGTATATATGTTCACATACAGGAAAATAAGTATTCTTTATTTTGATCCTGTGTAATCGCAAAAACGAAGCTTGTATTATAGATCGAGTCATTTCTTCATCAGTCAGTTACCAAAATGATTAGATGAAAAATCAAAATTTCTTGTATTATTTAAAAATCTATTTTCTAAGATTTGAGTTATTTTATTTTCGAGCTGGCTGTGTGGTGTAACAATAATAGAAAGACAGTGCATTACTGTGTCGTTTATCACAGATATCATCTCAATCACCAAATTTACTCGCTGTTGAATCCTCCAAGTTGATGTAGCACTTAAATTCCTAAGACTAATATTTTGTTCATACGATATCACTCCTGGAAATGATAATAAGAAAATCAGTGTGATATCTTATCTTCATATATCCTAGGCGGTTATTCACTATCCAGGTAATTATGTGACATTGGGAAGGAGTCCTGGTGAAATAACTTGCTGTTGTTGTAATCTCCTGGTAACATTGCTTATTCCAAAATTAATTAAATCTATTAAGTAATTAGAGAGTGATATTAATATGAATATTTAGAATCAATTTAAAATCTAATGGAATTGCTTCGTGTCTGAAGACGCCAATCCTCAAAGCAACAAAAAACTGGGATGTCTTCACATCCTGATGGCTGGTCAAGAGAGAGTGATCCCCTCTTTTCACAAGCGTCTCCTCCAAGAGGCGGCAAAATGAGACATGCTGATTGGCCAAAAACATATGGACGGCAGGCCAAGAGCAGTGGTTGCCATTCAATAGAAATGTTTGAATTTTAAAGTGAAAAGATCGTTAAAGTAGAATTAAATCCTGTCAAAAACATGAATATGAAAGAATGCCAAGTTCGTTAAAGGTTTTGCTAATAAAAGAAGTGAGATCTAACTGCAAACCAAGTTCTTTCGGAGCTCCTTAAATCATAACTCCTGTCATACATAATATTATTCAATTGCTTAAAATGATTTGTTATGTTACTTGTTATTCAATAGAGCGACTTGGCAAGTTTTCAGCTACCAACTTTAATCTTTGAGTCGGAGTACAATTCAATCTAGAATTTTCTCTTATTAAATTTTTTCTATTTAGTTGATCAGAAATTAAAGTTGATCCCTTCCTTAACTTATCAGTACCTTAACTTCAATATACTTATTCAAACACTCGATTGACTAGATCTTTGCCAATCAGATTCTAGATTGAATTGTACTCCGACTCAAAAATTAAAGTTGGTAGCTGAAAACTTGCCAAGTCGCTCTATTGAATAAAAAGTAACATAACAAATCATTTTAAGCAATTGAATAATATTATGTATGACAGGAGTTATGATTTAAGGAGCTCTGAAAGAACTTGGTTTGCAGTTAGATCTCACTTCTTTTATTAGCAAAACCTTTAACGAACTTGGCATTCTTTCACATTCATGTTTTTGACAGGATATCATTATTTTTTGTCAAATCACTTCTTTTATGAGCGAAACCTTTAACGAACTTGGCATTTTTTCACATTCATGTTTTTGATAGGAAATCATTATTTTTTGTCAAATAAGTAGGTATTTGTTTCCTTTTTAAAATAAATAGGTTAAATTAGTTTTATTTAATATTAATTAATCTTTCAGCTTTTTCCTGCATTTATTCACTGTTTTTTTTTTTTTTTTTTTTTCAGTCAAATTTAAAAATTTAACATTAGGACTGCTTATGTTCCTTTAAATTCCACTAATAAGGATGTTTCTTTTACGTGATTGGGTACTACTTGATTATTTCGTCGACCAAAAACGCTTGTAGCCAACTTGGCGAAATATCGCTACATTGACGACAAAAATTACGCACCAAAAGTCATGCTAACATGGCTCTATTTCTGGTATTTTGCCAAATTGCCATACATTCTCATAGTAATCTGGTAATTTATCCAATAATTTTGTTAGAGCAAGGACTGTCGCCATCATTTTGGCATCTTTTTTTTTCTTTCAATCGGTTCGCTAACTACCCGAGATAGCTTAAATATTGCTATTTAGAAAGTTTTTAGAACGCTTTCGCGCGTTTTTACCCCTTTTAAATTTTGTATTTGTTAATAAATGTTCTTAGTGATCATTTATATCTTATGATTAATGAACATGCCAAATTTTATGTTTTTAGGCCCGTAACATACAGGCATCCCATTTTTAGAACGCTTTTTGCTCTCTTATCCCCTTTGGATTAATGGAATCGACATAAGATATAGCCTATATTGAAGCAAGGACTATCACCATCATTTTGATATCATTACTTTTAAGATCGGTTTGTTGTTTGTTTCCCAATTTAGAGCATTTTTAGAACGCTTTTCGCACATTTTCATACCTTTTGAATTCCGTATATTTTATCAAATGCCCTTAGAGATCATTTATATCTTATAAATAATTAAAATGCCAAATCTTATAGTTCTAGGTCCTTCAGTAACACAAAAGTTGCATTTTTAGAATGTTTTTTGCTTCTTCATCCTATTTTGGTTAATGGTATACGCATAAAATATAGCCTATTTTGAGCCGGGGCAAATACCATCATTTTGGTATCATTAATACTGAAATCGGTTCGGTGATTTCAGAGATTAGCCCCGATACTCGCCAAAAGTGTCGCTAACTTGGCACTATTTCTGATATTTCGCGAAATTCCTATAAACTCTAAAATGCCAAACTTTGTTTCCAGTCCAGTCCCTTAATATACAGACATCGCATTTTTAGAATGTCTTTTGCTCTTTTACCTCCTTGGGGTTAGTGTAATCGACATAAGATTTATCCTATGTTGGAGCAAAGACTGTCATCATCATTTTGATATCATTACTTTTAAGATCGGTTTGTTGTTTGCTGAGATTGTTTTAAAATTGGTATTTTGAAATTTTTAGAACGCTCTTTGCGGATTTTTACCCATTTAAATTTGATAATTTTTAGCAAATGTCATTAGTGATCATTTATATCTTATAAATAATTAACAAGCCAAATTTTGTGCTTCTAGGTCCTTCAGTAAAACAAAAATCACATTTTTAGAATGTTTTTTGCTTCTGAACCCTCTTTTGGTTTGTGGCACAGACATAAGATATAGTCTATGTTTGAACCGGGACGAATACCATCATTTTGGTACCATTACTTTTGAAATCGGTTCGGTAGTTTCTGAGATTAGCCCAAAGTGAGTTGACTCGCCAAAACTGAGGCCAACTTGGCACTATTTCTTGTATTTTGTGAAATTCTCATAAACTTCCATTGTAATCCAATAATTTATCCTCTAACCAACCATTAATGTTTAATTAATGGTGATTTCTGATTTTTTCCTATTTATACATCCAATAACCTACCTCCACACCAAATTTCAACTTCCTAAGTCACCTGGAAGTAGTCAAACATTTCTATGCGTGAGTCAGTGGTAAAAACAGTGGTTTTCAGATGTCAATTTCTCGTGAACGGTAAGAGATTTTTTAAAAAAATTTTAAGATTCAGAAATTAGAAGATGGTCTTACACGACACAAAAAATTGCAAGTGTGTAGGTCAAATAGAATTTAAGTTATTGAGAGGTTAAAAGTGGCTCGAAATGGTTCGGGTAACATAACCCACGGCTGGTGTGTCGCCTTTTACTTTGAGAACTTGGCTGACACACTGCCGTGTGTCTAGATTTGAAAATTATATTTATAAATTGTATTTAAAAGTATTAAGTAATTAAGTAAATATTAGAATTAAGATATTTAATTTATTTGAATTTATATATTTTACTAATTATTTGTTTTTTTATTATTTAAAATAAAAATTACATCAATATGTAGTTTGTCGATTTGTATAATTTTGCAAAATCGATCAACAGGATAACAGAGTAGTACCCGATCGTTTTAGTAAAATAAAATTATTTTTTACATAAAGTTAGCTATTTTTTGTTATATAAATTAAAGATTAAATATTAAATTATGCATTTTAAAATAAAATAGTTTAGAATTAAATATTAAAATTTGAGAATTAAAATTATTATTTAAATCTGAAAATTAATAAATGTTGCCTAACACAATGCATACTGATTTTAATCCTACACATCAAAAAATGACCTAAATGCATTACAATCAACTCTGTGAAATCCACTGATGCATAATCTGGAATTCTATCTGCATTACATGTTGAAATGTAAACAATGAAAATTGTCATTAACATTTAAATATATAAAGTTAAATTTGGTGCTTTTTTTTTCAGTGAATAAATATTTAAGTATAAATTGGATTAATACCGTATTTTCGGGTGTATAGTCCGCGGCTTATACAAGAAAAAAACCTTCCAAAAAGCCGCTGCGGCTTATACACGGTGCGGGTTATACAAAGATTTTTTTTAAATTGGAAATCGTGATATTTTTTCTACAATTTTTCAACCTTAAAAAATTTGAAAAAAACATCGAAATTTGTAAATTTCTTTCGCTATGCCGCGAAATTTAGAGAGTTCTCCCATGTTTGTAAAGGCTTTTTTTTACTGCTTAAATACAGTTATTTCTGGATTTGGAAGAACTGTCGCAGTCGCAACTATCGCCAAGTATTGCACTGATAGATGTATAATAGCCATTGTGTTTGTAGAGTCCAAAATCCGGAACCCTTCCAATCTCGACAAATCTGAATTTAAGATCATTTTTAGTTTATTTTTCAAAAAAATAATCTACCGACCCTGTTGCAAAGAACAAAAAAAAGTGCGTGATTTATATAATTTCGGAACGATTCAGAGTAGTCGTTCGTTTTCGAAACGATTCTGAGGAATCGTTCCTTTAGAGAGTCGTTTTATTTCGGAAGGAGTTCAAGGAATCAAACTTTTCCGGAGTCGTTTCATTTGAGTTAGAGTCCGAGGAATCGTTCCTTTTCAGAGTTGGTGATTTCGGATCGATTCCGAGGATTTGATCCTTTTTGGAACTAATGACCTAAGATACGTATACATTTTATGTCCGAAATTTTGAATTTATCACCGATTTTTTTTTTTTTTTCGGAAAAATTAAAAAAAATATATCATGTTTGTTTGAAAAAAAAATGCGCGTAAACGCCGCATCGCTTGATATTTTATCTTAAAACCCGTAAACGCCGCAGCGTTTCTTCCGAAAATTACGGTACTGATAATCTTAAATTTTTAGCCCAATTACTGTAGATATTATGCATCACGAAAAAATTTGGTAAATTTGTGTTAAAAATTATGACTAATGGCTTCTAATTTCGAACCCTGGTCGAAATATACGTTCGTAAATGGTGTATAGCCCGCGGACTATACACCGGTGCATCTCCGCGGGTTATACATGGACTTTTTTTACTGCACTGCTCGATTTAGGGGTGCGGGTTATACACAGGGTGCGGGCTATACACCCGAAAATACGGTAGTTAAATTTCTTTGAGTAACAAAATCTTATCTCAAAGCAAGTACAGGGTTCATACTCATCAGGGGATTATGGGATTCCTGCAAAAATCAGGGGATAGATTTTTGGTTCTAAAAATCAGGGGAATTCTCTTAGAAGATAATACCAAAAATTTTCGAAACCTGGGAAAAAGTAGCAAAATGACAGGCTACTCTGGGAAATTGAGGGCATTTGCTGTCTTCATTCTTTATGATATGAGATCTGTTAGTATGCATTTGCTTTCTAGACACACATTCTAATATTGTAAGGTTTTTAACAATAGTTCAAGAGGAACTTAAGAAAAATAAAGGACATTTTAAAACTGATATTGATACTCATAACCTTCATATTATTAATAATGCTTTTCAAAGGGGTACTAAAATTATAGAGTGGAAATTAAATTCTTTCAACAAGCTTGCAACAAAGTTTTTAAGGACAGCCCTATAAGAGATACATCTCTGTTTTACACAAATTAATGTGTTTTTTTAAGGCTTTGTTCATGTTGCTTATATAGATGATATATAAACTTTATTTTTGAGATTATCTTTATTTTATTTTGAGAAGTTGGAGGTGTTATGATACTGGTTTAAAACATGCCGTCAGTTGTTGACATGGAAAAATAGTGTATGTTGGGGGGGAAAATATATCAGGGGATTTTCAGGCAGGGTTGCAAAAAAGCCGGCTAAAATTTAAAAAAGCCAGGCCGGTTGGCTTTTATTGATTTTAGCCGGCTTTTTTTACCCAAAATTGGTCTTTTTTGGCCATAATTGGCTTTTATACAGTGAAGCCTTTTATTATAAGCAACACATTTTTAAGTGTCTTTTAACTAATTTCAATGATGTTTAATTTACTTTGAGTTTAATAAATTTATTTATTAATATGAAAAATTGGGATTTTAATTATGATTCATTATGAGAAATTGGGTTATAGCCCAAATTTTCAATAATGAAGACATTAATACTAGAAACACATTGATGGAGTTGCTAGTGGTTTATAGTCAGAATTGCAAATATGTCAGCTAAATTATAAAATGGCCATACCAACTGCTTTTTCTGATTTACATTGACCTTTAATCCTACCTTTGTTTTTCCATTTTTACTGCTTTATAAAATTAAAGGTTACTTAGTTACATGTTTTATTACTTAACTAATTTTAAGAGTTCTTAAATTGTCATGTTTTATTCGCTATAAAAATTTAAAATCATACATATAAAAAAACACCATTTCTCACTATTGAAAATAGTATTTCCAATTGTGCAGATTTCATAATATATTATATTTCACAATTTATTTCAATATTCTCAATTAGCATATGCATGAATATATTCATTCATGCAAGTGGGCATATATGCACTTTTAAATAACAAAGAACTATTGAAAATTTTAATTCAACAAATTTTATTTGAACATTTTTTGTTGTTTATTTTTATGTAATTATGTATTAAACTTTCCTCAAATATTCAATCCTTCGTAATTTCTCTTTCAACATTGTTCATTTTATGACTAAATATTTACATATTGACCTGTAACAATGTTTCCATGAATGCTATGATGTGTTTCATTTTGTTAGTGTTCATTCTAGGCCATTTTTGAAAGGTGCCGCACCCTGCCCTTTTTAAAAGTAGTAAAATGCACCTCTGATTTTATCCAGAGATTTTTGATAAATATTTTTTTTTATTCCGTAGTATTTCTAAATTTGTGTGCCCAAAAATGATAGAATTTTTTCATTTCTTTAAGAAAAAGAACATGAAACTATTCCATCATGTTTTAATTTAATTGTATTTCTAATTTTTATATCATAAAATCATTCGAAATTAATGTTACTTGATTTATCATATTTAAAAATTATGTATTTTGCTGCTTTCTTTTTTCCCTTTCTAAAGGCAATAAAAATTTTTTTTCTTGCAAAAGTGCCCTTTTATGATGCAGTAGTGCCCTTTTTAGTGAATAGCATCATGCCCTTTTTAGTGAATAGCATCATGCCCTTTTTATATCTATAGGTAACACTAATTTGTCATAATTCTATTAAATATAATTCTTAAGAATGTGTAATATATGTAGAACTATGAAATGTAGAAGTTTAAAACACATTTTTTGAGTATATTTTCTTTTTTCCAAGATTTATATTTTTCAGACATAATGCCTTCACAGTGGAGTCTTAGCAGTTATAAAGACTTATTTATTTGAAAAATTAAATAGAAATTTATAACTTTTTTAGTAGTAAATTATTAAAAATGTATTAAAAATAAATCAATCCAAATTTAATATGGATTCAATACAAATTAACACTTTAAAAATAAAAGCTGGCTTTTTTCAATTTTAGCCGGCTTTTTTTTTAAGTGGATAAAACCAAAAAAAGCCGGCCGGCTTTTTTTGGCCCGGCTAAAAGCCGGCAACCCTGTTCTCAGGGGATTTTTTTTTCTTTGAAAATGAGTATGAATCCTGAAGTAGGAATTGTTGATAGGCTCCAGGAAAAAAAGTTATTGACAACAAACAAAAACTGAAATTACCATTGTTTTGTGTCAATGTTTAAAATAATGAATATTCAGTAAAATGTGTATTATAGATAATTTAAATTTTCTTTAGTCATAGTTATTAAGTATATCACACCAATGTTGCATTATGATTTTATTTTTCATTATAATTTTTGTGTAGTTGTTCCTAATTTATAGTCAGACTTTAAAAAATAAAATGTAAGCAAAAGGGATGATCTATAATCTGCTAAAATGTATAATCTGCAAAACTTTCACTCCCTAAGTGTGCGAATTTTACAGAATTGACTGTTTATCTAATGCTTGCTGAAATAAAATGTTAAATGTAGAAATTATTTATATCTAATTTTCTGAAACATGTAAATTATAAAGAAAAAAGAGAAAATGTCATTAGGTTTCTTCTATAAAAAAACCAATTAGTTTTTTTGAGAAAAAGCCAGTTGGTTTAAACTGTGCCAACCCTGTGGAAAAGTATACATATGATGCATTATCGCGGAATAATACACAAACCCAGCTAAAAAGAAAAAATAATGTTGTCATTTAAGATAAGAAGTAAATTGAGCATCTAATGACTCATATGCATTCGTTTGTTTATAATAGCTCCATGTTTTATGGGAAATCATTCATTGATATTTCTTCAAAATTCGGGAAATGATTTTACATACAGATTAATAAATTTATATTCTTTCAGCTATTTGATACAATTAAGTAAAAGCAGAGAAAATAACTCGCACATCTATTCTTTAAAATACATTTTTGTTTTGAGAAAGTGTTGTATTGAGTGTAAAGAAAATTTGTAATAAACTAAAAATCATTTAACTGATAAATAAAAAAGAAATAAAATCAGAATTCACTGGGTTATGTTTTATGACAAATGAATTCTTGAAAAATCACGTATTATAGTTTAAAATTTTTTCACATTTACGAGAAAATGGCAATAAAGAAATACAGTAATCTTCTTTTTTCTTTTTTCCCTTTTTTTTTTTCTTTACTTTAATAGAAATGGAGTACTATTGTTGCCACAAAATTTTCTGATAAATAATTATAACTGAAGTTTTACTTAAGAAATTTTTTCAGAACTTGCACTGTTAGTTAGGATTTGTTTTAAAAATACTTTAATGCAGGGTTGCAAAAAAGCCGGCTAAAATTTAAAAAAGCCAGGCTGGCTGGCTTTTATTGATTTTAACCGGCTTTTTTTGGCCATAATTGGCTTTTATACAGTGAAGCCTTTTAATTAAAATCCATACATTTTTAAGTGTCTTTTAAATAATTTTAATGATGTTTAATTCACTTTGACTTTAATAAATTTATTTATTAAAATGAAAAATTGGGATTTTAATTATGATTCATTATGAGAAATTGGGTTATGTTATAACCCAATTTTTCAATAATGAAGATATTAATACTAGAATAACACATTGATGGAGTTGCCAGTGGTTTATAGTCAGAATTGCAAATATGTCAGCTAAATTATAAAATGGCCATACCAAGTGCTTTTTCTGATTTACATTGACCATTAATCCTACCCTTGTTTTTTTTATTTTTACTGCTTTATAAAATTAAAGAGGAGTATGGTTACTTGTTTTATTACTTAACTAATTTTAAGAGTTATTAAAATGTCATGTTTTATTCCCTATAAACATTTAAAATCATACATATAAAAAAACACCATTTCTCACTATTGAAAATAGTATTTCGAGTTATGCATTATTTCATAATATATTCACAATTTATTCTCAATTAGCATATGCATGAATATATTAATTCATGCAAGTGGGCATATATGCACTATTAAATAACAAAGAGCTATTCAAAATTTTAATTCAACAAATTTTATTAGAACAGTTTTTGTTGTTGTTTTAATTTTATGTTGTTATGTATTAAACTCTCCTCAAATACTGAATCCTTCCTAATTTCTCTTTCAACATTGTTCATTTTATGACTTAATCTTTACATATTGACCACCTGTAAGAACGTTTCCATGAATGCTTTGATGTGTTTAATTTTGTCATAATTGAATTAAATATAATTCTTAAGAATGTGTAATATAAGAACTAATGGAATATAGAAGTTTAAAAAACATTTTTTGAGTATATTTTCTTTTTTCCAAGATTTATATTTTTCAGACATAATGCCTCCACAGTTGACTTCTGGCGGTTATAAAGACATATTTATTTGAAAAAATAAATAGAAATTTATCACTTTTTTAGTAGTAAATAATTAAAAATTTATTAAAAATAAATCAGTCCACGTTTAATATGGATTCGATACAAATTAACACTTTAAAAATAAAAGCCGGCTTTTTCCAATTTTAGCCGGCTTTTTTTAAGTGGATAAAACCAAAAAAAGCCAGCCGGCTTTTTTTGGCCTGGCTAAAAGCCGGCAACCCTGCTTTAATGTAAAATATGTCATTCCACAGGGTGTCCGAAGCAAGATTCATCACTCATGCTCGTTTGTCCCATTTTAAACTTTGCAACCCATCCTTTAACTATTAAATAACATCATTTCAAACAAAGACATTTAGATTGCTATCTATTTCCTCCTTGATTTCTTTAGGCGTTAAATCCTCCAAATGGAAGTATTTGATTGCCATTTGTTTTTCCAAATTTTCCATTTTCATAAAAAATCTAAAACAGTCTTGATTTAAATGCTGTCAATCAATCAATAACCAACCTACTGATCTGAAACTGTGGGCATAAGCTAATCAGGAACCCTGTGGCAGAATTTTTTTTAAGTTTTCTGCGACAAACTTCATTGACAGAAAAAAGATTCTGCAACGTGATAATTATTAGCTGTAGGAATTAATGACAAATTTACACATAACACAATTACAAAAAAAAAAAAAAAAAAAAAAAAAAAAAAACTGCAGAACTAATCTATACTGATATTATAAAGAGGAAAGATTTGTTTGTTTGTTTGAATTGAATAGGCTCCGAAACTAGACAGATTTGAAAAATTCTTTTGCTGTTGGAAAGCTACACTATTTCCGGTAAACATAGGCTATATTATATTTTCAAAAAAAAAAAAAAAAAAGGAATCCTTACTAAAATACCAATAATGTAACCCAAGGTGTAGAAAAATGACCTTAACATTACCTTACATCGTGTCCGCTGCGAATACTATTGATTATAATCTATATACATAAAACAAAGTCAGGTTCTTTATACCATTTATAACTCAAGAACGAACGGATCGGTTTTTATGAAATTTTGTATGAAGGTATCTGAGACCTTAGTTTAACATATAGCAGGGTTGGGAAAAAAACCCAGGTTTTTTCGACCCCCCCCCCCCCCAAAAAAAAAAAAAAAAAAAAAAGTTTTTTTTTTTTGTTGTTTAAACCAGGTTTTTTTGGGTTTAAACTGGGTTTTTTTAAACATCCTTTCTTATTACATATACATGCATATTTACTGATAAAAACAGATATTATTGGTTTATAAGCAGTGAAACTTCATTTAAAATAATTTAAATTTAATAATTATAGTGCATTTATGCTGAAAATTGAATAAATTCATTTTTCAACTTAAACAGTTTTAGCAAACAGTCTTATGTTGAAAGTTTTAACTGTTCCACACAGTGAACCATTGATGTCCTGTAAATCTTTTAAACAATCTTTTGATTACAAATAATAAACATTTGGATATAGTTTGATAAATATTCTTTTCCACAATTATTCAAATAATAAATTACAAAAACTTCTTGGGATTTTTTCTTTCTGAGTGACAATTTGAAGTTAACCTTTTTAGTCGTTAGATTCAACAGATAGCAGAAGGAAAAAAATTATTATTAAAATGCTATAACTAGCAACCAGTCTTTGCTTTTAACTCTTCAAGATAATCTCCCAAAAGAAAAATTTCTTTTACAGCTTGTGCAAAATCTTAAAAGATCATTGTGTTACATTATTAATTGCATTAAATAATCTGCATTATTAAAAAAATTAAAAGGTTTTATACTAAATATTGAATCTATTTTATCTTTGATCAATTCACATGTTTGAAGTTTTTTCTTTAGAGCAATAGATATGTTCACCAATGTGTACTGATTTTAATTCTATGCATAAAAAAATGACGTAAACCCAATATATCTAATGCTTATTGCTGAAATAAAGTTTTAAAAGTAGAAATTATTTATATCCAATAATCTGAAACTCATAAATTATAAAGAAAAAAAAATGTCATTAGATTTCTTCTAAAAAACGATAGAAATTATTTATATCTAATAATCTGAAACTTGTAAATTATAAAGAAAAAAAGAAAATGTCATTAGATTTCTTCTAAAAAACGAATTGCTTTTTTTTTTTATAGAAAAAACCAATTGGTTAAATCCTATGCATAAAAAAAGACCTAAACCCACTATAGATAATACTTATTACTGAAATAAAGTGTTAAAAGTAAAAATTATTTATGTCCAATAATCTGAAACATGTAAATTATAAAGAAAAAAAAAGAAAATGTCATTAGATTTCTTCTAAAAAAAACCAATTGGTTTTTTTTGGAGAAAAAAACCATTTGGTTTAAACCATGGTTAAAACCAATTGGTTTAAACCGTGCCAACCCTGACATATAGGCTACTTTTTACCCTACTATCTAAAAGGAAGGTACTGTTTTTAGTAGTTAACTTTAATGGGATGAAGTAGTAGTAGCAATTTGCAGTGTCAGTAGTGGCACAGGACTGAGTGACTTGCTGTTCCCGTAGCAAAGCGAGGGCGGGCTGCTAGTACTTTATAAAACAGCTCTTATGTTTATTTTATATTAATGTTCTTATCTGTTTTTAAACTGCATGTAAAGAAAGTAAAAAACTTAATTTAATGAAACCTGTTTAGAGGAATTACTTTGCATATTGGCAGTAATTTATAATAAATAAATTGTCCCATTACTTTTCTTAAGATATGTTGATTGATAGCTGAGTTAAATTGCTTCAGTGTGTAGCAATACATCACAGATTTGAAACTATAGCCATTCAATTTATTGGGGAAAAGGGGGGGGGGACTTTGTATGCATATGCTTAATTCTTTTAAATAATTAAAATATTAATATATTTACATACATATTTCATTTATCTTCTTGCTATTGAGGATAAGGTCATTGTTATTCTTAGTATAAATCAAAATTCTAAATTTATCTTTTTCCATTAAGAATTTAAACCCAATTATTCATTAACATATGTTATTACGTTTTCAAAACGTAATTACATAACTAATTGAGAAATTATTTAGTTGTATATGTTACAGGCCAAACCCGATTTTAGGCCAAACTAGATTGGCCTAGTCCAAACTAGTCTATCCTAATGCCCATCGGATAGACTAGTTTTTCCTAGGCCAAACTAGTCTATCCTAATGCTCATAGGATAAACTAGATTTTCCTAGGCCAAACTAGTCTATCCGAACGCCCATCGGATAAACTAGTTTTTCCTAGGCCAAACTAGTCTATCCGAACGCCCATCGGATAAACTAGATTTTCCTAGGCCAAACTAGTTTGGCCGAATGGTTATTAGGATGAACTAATTTAGCCTGCTATTTATTGGTTTGAACTAGTTTATCCTAGGCCGAACTAGATTGTACTAGGCCAATTCAATTTGGCGTGATTTTATTGAATCTAAAGATCGCCATGGCGCCAACTTTCTAGTTTTGATTTAATTTATCCTAGGACGATGCAATTTGACTAGCTTTTAGCTCACATACTACCAAAGCCTGAGAGCTAATGTGTTCGTAGATTCTGTGGGTGTATGTAACCATGTACGTATGTATGTACGTACGTACGTCGGACTAATATATAGCGACTAATATAATGTACTAATGTGGAATTAATATAACACAAGCATCCAAGTGTTGGAATTTGGAATTTGGATGCGATTTAGTTCAAATCAGCCGGCTTCGCCCGCTATCGGGCCCCTTGTTTTATATAAAATCTCGAAACGGGCGTATGTTGAAGCGAATGAACCTCGAAGAGAAAAAAACATGATAAATATTTAAGAAAAAAGATTCCGCATCGAAATACCACTATTTCCTAATAGTATTTTTTGTAAAAATGTTATATTCTTGTTGGAACATTTTGAAACTTAAAGTTTATGAAACATACAGTTTTGAAACTGACAATATATGGCATTTGATATAAATTTATAAAAAAAGTCACATTTCGGCTTGAAAGAGGGTGTGGATGCGAACAAAATCGCGAAATATAACGGAAATTCTAGCTTTTAAAGCACCGCGACCTCAAGTAACATATCTACTATTAGGTTGTTTAACGGAGTTTCATTCAGATACAGTTTTGTTAATAATAGAGTGCTCTATTTGGTGTTGGAATGAGAAACTAATATAACGTGGCTTAGTTAAAACTTGCTGGCTTCGCCCGCTATCTGACTGGCCTAGGCAGCGGGGTTATGGTTGGAAATTCGTTCGCTTCGAGGCTCTTTCGAAAAGGAGGATTACATTCGGCGGTGCGTACTCAGCACGCTTGCTACGATTTCAATTTCATTCGTTTCGAAGTTCGTTCGAAAAGAAAGAGAGCATTCGGCAGTACGTGTGCAGCACACCTGCTATACGCTGTCGCAAGCTGTAGGGATGCGGCTGAAGAACTAATTCACGAAATATAATAAAAATTTACATTCAGGTAGTCTCTGATCTAAATTGATGCTGATTAGTTTTTGGTGTAAATCGCTTATCAAGTGGAGCTGCTGTTTTGCATTTCTTATGATTTACGCATTAGCTTTATCTTAACTAATACACGAATTTCCATCAAACATCAGATTCAGTTCGTCCATGAGATGAGTTGGTGTTGTTTCTATTTTGAAGTAAATCACTCAACATGGCTATGCTATGCTGCATTTTTAACAATTTTTACAATAGCTGTATCTCAAGAACTAATGAACGGAATTTAATATAAATTTATATTTAGATAGTCCCTGATATAAATTGATTCTGATTACATTTTCATGTAAATCGTTCAAAAATCACTATTCGTCAATAGTGTCATTAAACGCGGAACATATTTTTATAAATTTATATCATGTGCCATAAACTATCTTAAAGTTTCAATTAGTTCAACCTAGAATTTCCGTTATATTTCCTGATTTTCTTCGCCCCCCCCTCTTTCCCTTTCGTAATAGGACTTTTTTTACAATTTTTATCATGTGTTATAAACTATCACAAAGTTTCAAACAGTTCCAACAAGAATTTAACATTTTTACAAAAATTACTAATAGAAAATAGTGGTATTTGACGAGCCATCTTTTTTCTTAAATATTTAACATCATGTTTTATTATGTTTCTAAAAGTTTCAAATAATGGTAATATTTAATTATCAGCTAAAACCTTAAAAAGTGCTGAGATTAAAAAAAATAAATTAATCTAGCGTCCTCTTACTCTACCCCCCCCCCCCATCCTAAATTTCATGTGTCATGCTTTATTTAAGCTTTTTCTTATTTTTAAAAGGATTCGGATATTTAGTTTCTTAATATGAACAATTTCGCCTGAAGTAATGTGTGCAAAAACCAATATCTGTTACGAATTAAAAACCTTTCCATAAAACCGAAAGTCTCTATCCGATTGAAAAAAAAAGAAATCTGTTCTACGTTTATATCTCAGAAACCCCCAAATTAATCAGGTAAACGCCTTATCAGAAGGAACATACATCAAAAATTTGAAACAAATCGGTAAATTCTCTGCGAAAAACCTATTTACATTAATTAAGAGTGTTACCTCCCATTGCTCCTTTCTTTATACGTAAACAATGAACACCCACAGCTGATCATGGATGTACCTTATCAAAACGATATTATACCTAAAATTTTAATAAAATCTGATCATTTTGCATGGAAAACTGACTTAACTAAAATAAGGAGGTGTGTGTGTGTGTGGGGGGGGGGGGGGGGTGCGGATTAGCCTTTTGTTCTCCTCCCCTTATTCTTATTCAATGAACCCCTGAAACTAATCAGGAAAGTTCATTATCAGGATAAATCTATGTCCAAAATTTGAAGCAAATTGGATATTTCTATCAGGAGTTATCACATTACGTACACACGTACGTACATACGGCCATACGTACGTAAATTGTTACATACACATACACAGAACCTGCGAGCACATTAGCTCTCAGGCTTTGATAGTCTGTGTGCTAAAATCGCGTCAAACTGCATCGGCCTAGGATAAAATAGATCAAAATTAGAAAGTTGGCGCCTTGGCGGTCTTTAGATTAAAAAATATCACGCCAAATTGAATTAGCTTAGGACAATCTAGTTTGGCCTAGGACAATCTAGTTTGGCCTAGGATAAACTAGTTCAAACCAATGAATAGCAGGCTAAACTAGTTTATCCTAATGACCGTTCGGCCAAACTAGTTTGGCCTAGGAAAATCTATTTTATCCGATGGGCGTTCGGATAGACTAGTTTGGCCTAGGAAAAACTAGTTTATCCGATGGGCTTTCGGATAGACTAGTTTGGCCTAGGAAAAACTAGTTTATCCGATGGGCGTTAGGATAGACTAGTTTGGCCTAGGAAAAACTAGTTTATCCGATGGGCGTTAGAATAGACTAGTTTGGCCTAGGCTAATCTAGTTTGGCCTGAAATCGGGTTTGGCCTGTAACCCCGGTAGCAGAAACCGTGCAGCACGGCAGCGAGCGCTGCAGATTCATTTCAATGCTTGCAGATTAATTTCCAACTTGGAAAAAGGGAAAAAAATATATTTTGTATATGTACCGGACGAAAAAGTGACCCGAAAATGGATCCCCCCCCGGCCGCTAGTTTCTAGATTATTTTACTTTTTCTTTTTGCCGTAAATTATCGCCCTTTTCACTCAAACTATGAATGAAACGACTCCCCTTCTTGAAGAGACCAAAGTGTCAATCATCAAGATCGCGGCGATACTGACACGCCCTTCGTTTCCACTGGTTAGGTGATTGGGTTTCAATCTTCAGTGGGTTCGTTTCTTCTATCTTCGTGACGTAGTACTGTTTACTTTCCTTCGTGACGTTTTTGCTCTTTGACCCCTAGCATTTCGTTTCTTATTGGGAGTATGTACTGACGTCACGGACTGGGGTCACGTGAGTCGGCGGCGTACAAACTAACAGCACATGTTGCTTTGCTTCTACACTGGTGGAGATAAGATATTGAAGGCAATTTCCCAAATATCTCGAGAAATAGTGGATATAAATTAATGAAAATTGGTATGGACATAACTTATAGTATGACAATAATATATGCAAAGCAAAAATTAAAGTGCCATTCATTGACAAGAGTTGTTGGCAACAGTCCAATGTGGACTGAAATTCATAATGAAAGATGGCAATGAAAGTGAGGCTTGTATGGTGTGTGGTCGCCTCTAGTATGGTGTGTGGTCGCTTCTAGTATGGTGTGTGGTCACCTCTGACAGATAGACAGCATGCACAACGAGTGTGCATGCTGTTGATAAGAGAGTTAAGATTTGCTGGTGGAAGACTCTCCCACTCTTCCACCAGAGCAGTTTTTAACTCCGGAATGGTTCTGGGTGGGGGTTGGCGTCTCGCCCTTCCAAAAGCACCCTAAGCATGTTCAATGCGGTTGAAGTCAGGAGATTTGGCTGGCCAATCCATTCGGTGTATTTCCTTGCTTTCCAGATACTCCTCAACGGACATGTACAACGACACAACTGTCTAGGGACCTTGCTGCTGCCACAGGAACATTAGTTTCAAGGAAGACTGTTGCCAGGAGGCTCGGTGAAAGAGGGTTGTATGCCAGGAAGCCCGCCATTTGCATCCCACTCACTCCCTTCCACAAAAGAGAGCGTGCACAATAGTGCGGACATTAACAACACTGGACACAGCTTCAATGGGCTAATGTTCTGGTCACAGATGAGTCCAGATTCAGTCTTTAACCTGATTCTTCGCGAATATCCATATGGAGGGAACCTGGGAACATCCCAGTAACATCATGGAAAGGGACATTATGCTGGTGGAGGACGGATGGTTTGGGCAGGGATCATGCAAGATATCCGCATACCGCTCCATGTGTTTGACACTGGTTCCGTGAATGCCCAAAGGTACAGGCAGGAAATCCTACAATCCTACGTGCGTCTTTCAAGAGTTCTGTTGGCCCTGAATTCGTTTTTATGGCCGACAATGCCCGACCACATAGGGCTCGCCTGGTTGAGGAGTATCTGGAAAGCGAGGATATTCATCGAATGGATTGGCCAGCAAAATCTCCTGACCTCAACCCCATTGAACATGCTTGGGATGCTCTTAGAAGGGCTATTGCGAGACGTTAACCCTTACTTAGAGCTATTCCGGAGTTAAAAACTGCACTGGTGGAAGAGTGGGTGAGTCTTCCACAAGCAATCCTTAACTCTTATTAACAGCATGCATACTTGTTGTACATGCTGTCCATCTGTCAGAGGTGACCACACACCATACAAGCCTCACTTTCATTGCCATCTTTCATCATGAATTTCAGTCCACATTGGACTGTTGCCAATAACTTTTGTCAATGAAAGGCATTTTAATATTTGCTTTGCATATATTATTGCCATACTATAAGTTATACCCATACCAATTTTCATTTATTTTTATCCAGTATTTCTCGAGATATTAGGAAAAATGCCTTCAATCTCTTAATTTTGTCCACCAGTGTATGTTGTCTCTATGCGAATTTTTGACATTGCCTTATTTTTTCCTGCTTAATCTTTTTTATTGTTACGTTTATCTTTATTATCAAAGGCCCTTTTCAGGGCCACACAAATCTTACATAATCTGCTATTTTTATTATTGTTATAAGTTTATTGCATTATCACTCGCACGTGCTCTGAAATCCGTGGTTTTTGCAAGTGAAAATATCATGGCTTCGCAAACTGAAAAAGTCTGGAATACAACTTTGTAAATGATTTTACAGGTAAAGGTTTATCATCAAGCATCCTTAATGTTCTTAACAAATTTGGATTGGATGCTCAATATGTGAGGCTGGTTTAGCTGGTTTAGCTGTAAATGGGCAAGATATAAAGCTAGGTGTTGCTGATCACATAAAAAATGAATTGAACTTGAAAAATGTCCTGGCATCTTGGGACATGATGCATCGTTTTGAATTAATGGAGAAAAATTCCGAGATGCCAAACCTTATAAATAAAGCACACCATCTTATACTAGAATGTATGAAAGAATTCAATTATGGACTAAAGTATGAGAATCTCATGAACATTTCAACAGATTTTGAATAATTTTTGTACAAACCAAAACTTTTCAAAACTATGAAATTTGCTGCTTACTCGATGGACGTTTTTACCAGTTTTATACAAGATTATAAATTGTTTGTATGTGCTTGTGAAAAAGATATGGACTTATTTACTTTAAGAGACAAACTGTTAAATAAGACAACAATATTTCACATACTTTTACTAACAGACTTGTATCATATTATATCATCATTTTCGAAATCTGTTCAATCAGCTCAAATCCTTCCTTGGGATTATTTGAGATATGCTAATAACTTCCATTCACATTTGGAGTTATTTTTGAGTTACATTGATGCCATGTCCCACATCAAAACAAATGTTGATCTATGCGAATTTTTGGAAAAAATTCCAGATATTTTTTTCTCACATTCCAAAACTGCTGTAGAAATGTTCAAATTTTCCACCTACCAAGATGTGCCACTTCCGGACAAACCGGTAAGTTAAAAAATATTAAGATCATTTGCTTCTGCCAGCTATAATGAAGAGAAAGAAAATCAGCTGACAGCAAATTATAAAAATGATATAACCGATTTTAGCAAATTTATCAGATGCATTATGGATAAATTTGATCATTATACTAAAGGAAAAAATCAAGGTATAGATGAAGTTGTGAAAAAGTCTGAATGTCTTTTTAGTTTTGAGCATCTTATATTTCCACGGTCAGATGTTTCTGCAGAAAATTCATTAGCAGAATTTACCTCTGAGACCTTCTTTGATTATGTAAGTGATTTTCCTTGCATCATTGCAGATGTTGAAAAGGACACTCTTCTCTTTGAGTATAAAGAATTACGTTCTTGGATGGAGAATAAAATAGCGGAAAGTCGAGATGAAGGCTTACTCTGTGACTTGCGAAAGCTTTATAAAGTAACTATGTTACAACTAAAGAAAAAGTTTCCCCTTAATTTAAAGCTTTTCATGTTTGCTATTTCCATCCCTGTGTCAGAGGCCATATGTGAGAGTTGGGGCTCTATAATTGCTAGTGTGATGCTAAAAAGACCTAGAGGTGATGATGGTTTTATAGAGGATATTGGCACATCTGATATGCATGTGTTTATTATGTTGAATGGTCCAGAGAGTGGATTTAAGCACATACGTAAATTTTTGAAAGCTGCATTGATTGAGAAGTATGGTATGTCATACTTCCAACATTTTAAGCA
Organism: Maratus speculifer; assembly: GCA_964019185.1. Taxonomy (NCBI): domain Eukaryota; kingdom Metazoa; phylum Arthropoda; class Arachnida; order Araneae; family Salticidae; genus Maratus; species Maratus speculifer. Next base: position 155,910,357 of record OZ025302.1, read on the forward strand.
CGTTTCTACTAAAGCTGCTTTTAAACAATCTGTCACTTCAAAAGTAGTTAGTAGAATCATTGATTAGACAATTGCTTACCATGTTTTCACTAAGTACCACAATAAATTCCTTTTTAAAAATTTAGCAGAGTTATTTATTTATTTTTAACTTTTAATATACTTTTATCTTAGTACATTGCATTAACTGAATTGCAGATTTATTTATTTGTATGGTTATGTGTATATATCATTGTTATCCATTAGATATTTGTATCAGCAAATTTTGCTTTCTATACGATTTGAAAATGACTACAATTTTTATATAAAAAGTTTGGTTATGCATCGTTAGGAGTCGCAGACAAATTTTGGCTTGTGATACTAGTGCTGCAGATTGATATTGAAAATTCTGCTACTGGGCATATACAAATTAATCTTCTAGAAAATTCTATTGGAATTTTATTTTTAATGCTAATTAAAAATAAAGTTCAAAGTTAAATTAAAAATAAAGTTTAGTTTAATGCTTTATTTAAAATGAAAGAAACAATTCTAAACAATAATATCGTCATCAGCTAAATTTATCAGCTTGGAAATCAAAGTTTTCTGCAAAGGATTGTTTCGTTTCTGCGACAATGTCTCCATTTTATGGCTTTTCTGTCATGTGCGTCAGGGATAGTACTATGCAATGGTAGTGCATATCTGCCCTAACAGTGCTAAACTGTGTGTCGGACCTGGGACTTTTCACCCAATTCTCATGTAATACGCTAGCGAAGTGATGACGTGTTTCTTCTGGTTTCGTCTGCTATGGTCATATGAAGCCAAGCCGCTAATGTTATGCGCCCTTAGCGGATATATTAAAAAATCGTTATAAAAAATATATTTTCTTCGCTGAATTTTAGATCCCTTGATTTGGACATATTTATATAAGAGGCATTATTTGCATAAATGTAATTCAGTTAATTTTAACTCAAATTTATATTTTTTAATTTTAAAAATTTAAAAGCCAGTGTAAATACACAAATCCGAGCTGTTTAAGTCTAGGAGTGGCGCCATCTACGAGTAAAAGTTACCTGTTTTTCTAATTTCTACGTATATATATTTACTTATGTAAAATAATTTTTAAATATCTTATTTTACCTATATAATTCTTACCGAATGTTTGCGATTTTCGATCGTTTAATGATTTAATAATTATTAATGCTAATTAATGTTAAATAATTATTGTTAAATTAATGTTTCAATAATCTGATCATAAAATATAATTCATGTACATTGCATAATGATGGAATTATTATTATTATTTAATTTAGTAATAGTTTTAGAAACTTTTTTATACATATTTACAAATGTGGCTGCCAGATTTGAAATATGAAAATGTTGAAATTCAGAGATTAGTTTATGTTTTTAAAAATTTTGTTTGCTTATAAATTTCTCTTTGATAAATATTATTTGGGATAGATTAATTAGCTTTTTATTAAATTAAAAATTATGACATTAGTATTTTTTAATGTTATGATAGCTTGAGGAAGAAGCGGAATAAAATATTTACGGGATTATAAAATGTGATTAAAAAAATTTATATTTTGTAACAGTTTATACATATTTATGTATCTGCACTGTAAATTAATTATTGATTTTCATTACTCAAAACTGATATAGGTACGATGAAGATTTTGGCACTTATTAGCAGATATGCAAAACTCTCATATGCACTAAATTCTTATCTTTATATATAAAAATCTTCTGTGTGTGTGTATGTAATTGAACTCCTCCTAAACGACTGGACCGATTTTGATGAAATTTTGTGTGCGCGTTCCAGTCGATTCGAGAATGGTTTAGATTCCCATTTCGTCGAAATTGATTCAGTACTTTTTTTGTAATTAGGCAAAAACTAATAGTTAGTGATTTTTCGCTAATTAAAAGTGTTGAATAAGTTCGATGAATGGAGTGCGGACGGAATGTCGGAGCGATGTAAGGCGCCAGATTTAAGCTCAGCTTCTTGAGGAAAGAGATCGCGTGTTCGAACCCCACTGCTGACAAACGTGTATGCTTTGCAATAATATTTCCTGTATTATAATTTTGATTAACCGACTTCAGACAATCGTTAACTTTTAACTAAAAAGAGAAAAATAAACTTTTCTATCAAAAATTGAACCGACTTCAAAAACTAATGAAGAGTATAAAATAATTTCCTTACATAATCTTAATAAGAAATCAAATTAAGAGCGTAGTGTTTATTCTGCGTATTACCATATTTACGTACATTTATTTGATTTTCTGGAGTCGGTGCCAAGAAGGACAACGTCTGTCGGTGACAGGACAACGTCTGTCGGGTGCGCTAGTTTATATGTATTATTCAAAATTTCTCAACATAAGAGTAGTTTAATATTGTTATAATGTTTAATTTAAAAACTTTAAAAGAAATAATTTAAAGAAATATCCATATTTTTTTTAAACAAACATGGTTTTTTTCTTTTTAAGAACAGAATTTTACAAGAAAACATAAGAAAAAAATTAAAAAAATAAATCTTATAAGGTTTTTTTTAATAATTATTTTACATAAAGTAACTATTTTCACATTTTTTAAATAAAGCTTATGACATAGTATTTTCTTTCTTACTCTCTTTCTCTTTATATATACAACTAACACTATTTAGTTTTCTGAGTTTTTTATTAAACAACAAACTTTATATATTACACATGGTAAATCAATTTTATTTTGTAATCAGATTAATGAAAATGTGCATTTTCTGCTCATCTTTGAATTTTTTAAAATGATTGAAGATATTTAGTAAAAAATATCCAAATGAGTTTTTTCCTTTTTTTTTTCTTTTTTTTTTTTTTATCATCTTATCACATAAAGTCCATAATAATGACCTTTAGTTATCATAGATGGTGCCACTCCTTTTATCAAATAGCTATGATTTGGATCAGAATATTAGCTTTTTGATATTTTAAAACAAATATACACAAATCTGGGCTAAAAATACATTAATCACACTTACGAAATTGATACATCTTGTATAAAAATATCCAAATCAAGGGATAAAAGCTTTAGAAAATGATATTTAGTTTAATATGAATTTTTAAAGCGTGTCTCTAGGCATTTTGACTGGGTTCGTGTGACCGTAGCAGACAAGTGATGAATTACGTCACACTTCGCTAGCATATAGCTAGTCCTGGCAGCAGAAAGCAGGAGACAGGCACACAGATTTTCTTTTCTCTTTTGCAGATTCGTTTTCATCGAACCTTTATTTTGCTTCATATCATGTTTAGCTCTTTATTACTTAATACAAAAGTTAAGATTATTATTAATAAAAATATATAAAATGCAGAGTTTCCCCCAGGTTTAAAAAGGGGCAGGGTACTATTTTTCTGAAAAAGGCACTTTTTACTCTCTTCAGGGCACTTTTATAGAGTTGAATCTAGAATGTAGCAGTCCAAAAAATCATGGAAATACAGAAATTTTGTTTAAAAATCCAAAAATTTCGTCAAAAATTGAAAAAAAGGTAAATTTTGTTAAGATTGCAAAAAACGGCCGAGTTTGTTAAAAGATCGCAAAAAACAGCAGGTTTTGTTGAAAGATCGTGAAAAAACGGCAGATTTTGCTAAATAATTGTGAAAAAAACGGCAAATTTTGTTAAAAGATGACAAAAATTAAACTAGTCATTTTCGAAAATTAAAAAAAGTCTGTCGCAACTTTAAAAATCTTACATAAAATATATCTCGCGGTCGCCCCGGGTGCGTAAATTTAGGGGGTGCCAAATTTATACTACAAACGTCATTTTTGGGCTGTCGCAAGAAAAAGTTGGGAGGGGCGTCAAATTCTAATTATGCCCTGGGTGCAATTTTCTCTTCGCATCGAAATGATTGCAGATCAGGAAAATCCACTTTTGGAACCCAAAAAAAAAAAAAAAAAAACACAATTTTGAAGCAGGAAAATTAATTTTTAGAACAGAAAAAGTCATTTCTGGCATTAATTTTTTTCCACGATATACATTTTTGCAATCTTTTGACAAAATTGCCATTTTTTCGGGATATTTTGGATAATTTTGCGTTTTTTTGCGAATGTTTGGCGTAATTTGTCGTTTTTTGCGACTCTTTTGAAAGAATTTTCCGTTCTATTGCCATTTTTGGACGAAAATTTCTGGTTTTTTCGCTAATCTTTTGACGAAATTTGCCGTTTTATCATGATTTTTTGACGAAAGTTGCCGTTTTTCGTGATCTTTTGGACGAAATTTGTCGTCTTTTTTCATGATCTTTTGAAAAAATCTGCCGCCTTTTTTGGAATTTTGTGACGAAATTAGTCATTTTTTTCGTGATTCTTGCCGAAAATTAGTTGTTATTTCGCAATTTTTAAAAACGAAATTTGCAGTTTTCTGCAATCCTTTGACGGAATAACGCGTTTCGTGGAACGTGTAAAAGCTATTTTTTCCGTTCCGTCGCCGATTTTTTGCGTAACTTACTCTCTATAGCGTGTCCGCATCATCGCTGAAGGGCTGCGTTTTTTCAAATGTGGGACAAAAAAGGCGTTATTTTATTTATTTATTTATTTTTTGAATGAGCGACAAGAGGGGTGCTAATTTTTGGATTAGGAGCAAGAGGGGCGCTATTTTTTAAACTAAAGGGCAGGAGGGGCAGAGCGCCCCCTGAAACCCTCTGGGGGAAACTGTAAAATGCTTAAAAATGCTACAGGTAAATGATTCTTTGATTAATTAATGTTTCAGTTGTAAAAATATTTTACCTAGATTTTTATTTTATTTTATTATTATTTTTTAAGTATATGTTGCAGACACTTGGAAAATTTTCTGCTAAAGGGTATCTAGCCATGTGCATAACAAAGTGCATTTGTTCACTGTTCCTGGGAGCCAAATAAAACATGAAATTCCTTTTTTCAATTTTAATATTTCATTTAAATTGTGATTTTCAATAAGTTATTCTCATGCCTAATTTTATTTATTTCTAGACCATCCAGTGTAAAATACAAGAGGAAGAAAAGCAGGCTGTGAAGTTAAGTCTAGCAAAAGAAATTCATAAAAAACAAAAACTCTGTTAAAAAAGAAGAATGATAAGTGTCTTGCAGGAATTGTAAAGTATGTCAAATAAAATAAAAATTTATATTGTAACTATGGAAATTAGTATTTGTTTTTAAAAGTAACATTGGGTTGTATTTTGTTTTTATTTATTATTCAAAACTAGTATATGATTTTTTTTTTCATATATTGAGTTTAATAACTTATTGAGATGCGAAATTTATCTGCAGAACTTTATTATTGTTATTTATTAGGTATTTGTGCACTTTCCAGTTGCATCAATGTTAGTTATCTTTTTATAATGGATAAGCATGATTTTAAGAACATATTCTGAATAACTTTCTTCAGTTTCTTCTTATCCTTATTAAATTTCAATTAGTCAATTTGCAAAGCTTTCATATATTATATATGCACATGCAATCAATATCTTGTTGTACAAATCTAAAATTCTTTTCTGCATTGAATCAGAATTATTATAAATATTTTACCAACTATAAATTTATTTTAATTGAGTCACAAATGTAATTTAAAAATCATCAAATCGCATTTCTTTTTTAAAAGATATTGACTAAATGAATTTCTGGTCAGTATGCCAGATCATTTGTAGTAGATGAATGTTATAATTATCCAGCAGTACATCTGATTTTAAATTATTAGGTGTCATATATGCTTTTACTGTTTATTGTTAAAATATCCATATTATAAACCTGATAGTTTAATCTTTCAAGATACATTGCATTTACAGGGCTGCCAGTTGGTCCCTATTTCCCTAAAAGGTCCCTATTTTTTAACTTGGTCCCTAAAAGTCCCTATTTTCACTAAGAGGTCCCTAAAAGTCCCTTTTTTATGTATACTGTGTCTAAGTTAATTTTTTCCTTACATTTTATCAAAATTTATCAAGAAAATTTATTTTTTTAAAAAAATTTTATATTGTAGATCATAGCACATAACTGATCATAGTGGAAGAAATGAAAAAATTGTAGTGAAAAAACCCTGCAATTTTAGTCAGAGTTGAAAAAAAAACCCGCAATTTTGTTCAAAAAATCTCGAGAAAACGCCTTTATTGGCAAATGTTCGCGAGAAAAATGCGATTTTTATCAAAAGATTTTCGCTTAAGATCGCAAGAGAAACGGGATTTTTGTCTAGGGATCGTGAGTAAATGCTATTTTCATAAGGAAATTTTCGCTGAGATTTTCACTAAATGACCGTTAAAAACTGCGATTTTCATCTTAAGATTGAAAAGAAATGGGATTTTTATCAAAAGATTGCGAGAGAAACACAATTCTTGTCGAAAACCATGCAGCTCTAGTACCAGTAACTAGTAAAATGATAAAAAAGGTTAATATTGCATATCAAAATTATCAAAGTTACCTAGAAAATGAAAAGATAGAAAAAAAAAAAAAAAAAGGAAAGTACAACTTGAAGTGAAGAGGAAGAAATCAGAAAAAAAGAAGCTGAAAAAGATAAAAGTACAATTGTAGTTCTTGAAAAAAAGTTGGAAGATTTAAACAAAAAATGTGAATGTAGACGTAACTGTATTGGACAGATTGATCGATGAAGACAATGAAAGGTTAAAAATTGCTTTAGAAAAAAGAAATTCAACTGAAGCTAAAGTGGATAAAATTTTATTGCAGCTGGTATAACAGCTAACAAGAAACTGAAAGTAAAAAAGGGTAAAGTTGATAGCTTGTCTAGTGTTATAAATATAAAAGAAAAAAAAATTTAATTAAAAATTTTATGAGTAACAAACCTAAAGAAGGTTAATTTAAGAAATTTGTAAGTATTATATTTGATTAAATAAAAGGATTAAATAAAAAGATAATTATAAATAGATAAAATTAAATAAAAAGATTAATTAAATGGCTTTTTTTTATTAAAAATTGTATTTGATTTGTATAAATATTATGTTTATTTTTCAGGTCCCTAAAAGGTCCCTATTTCAGACTTTTGGTCCCTAAAAAGTCTCTAATTTTTAATCATTAGGTCCCTAAGTCCCTACTATTTTGTACCAAAGTTGCTGGCAGCCCTGCATTTATTTATTAAACTAAAAGTAATTTACTTTTATTTATAGCAAATTGTGTTTCTAAACCTATGCAAGGACAAACATGTGAACAACTATATAAAGTATATATATTCACATATTTCATTTATATTCATATTATGTTTCATATATATTCATATTGTATTCTTATAGTATACAGTGCTGGAAAAAAGTTTAGGACTACCAGCAAAAACAGTAAAGCTCTCACTTCAAATAATAAATATATATATATATATATATATATATATATATATATAAATCATTGAAAAAGTTTCTCAAAGTCATAGAAATTTTTATATTTGTTTTAAATTACAGTATTATATTAGAAAATGAGCAAGAATTATTTTATAGATAAGACAATTTCATGGGAAAAAGTTAAGTATCAGTATATTTAAAATCAATTACACACATAAATAAATGACACATTAATTTGTGACATTTTGTTTCCCTTAACACTAATGACATTCAAAAGACATTTTAAGAAGGATTTGGCTCGGTTTTTACACGTGGAAATGAAAATTTGTTTCCATATTTCCAAAATGACTGCTTTCAGTTCAAGAATCGAATCAAACTGCATTCTTTTGGCATAAATTTGACAAACCAAGATTATCCGCATGTTTTCTATAAGGTAACCTTATAGCAAACATATGGGGAAGATGAAAGGAATATCTAAAGTTTTGATGTTGTTTGCGTATAACCAATCTGAAGTTGATACAGATTTGTGAATAGAAGTGTTATCTTGAAGCTATACCAAATTATAATCCACAAAATCATCTTTAACTGGCACTGAATTGTTACCAAGAATACCATAGTCAAAGTAGTTCATATTTTTTTGGTAAAAGCTAATCATCTTTTTTCTTACATTAAACAAGGTTCATACATATTTCCCAAAAAAAAATCCCTTGAGAATCCCCTGATGTATTTTATGGGATGTACATTTTTCCCATATCAACAATTAACGACATTTTGATATTAAATATAAAGCACGCAAACAGTAACAATTTCCTCAATTTCCCAGAATAGACTGTCATTTTGGCAGGTTTTCCCAGGTTTGGGAAATTTTTTGTATTGTCCTCTGAGATTCCCCTGGTTTTTACAACCTAAAATTTATCTCCTGATTTTCCCAGGAATCTCATATTCCCCTGATGAGTATGAACCCTGTTAAAGTCTACTCAAATCACAACTGAGCCACCAACTTATACATGTTTTGAAAGCAGATATTTCTTACTTCCTAAATCAATACAGTAATATATTAAATCCCCTGCACAATTTTAAAACACTGATTGATGTGGATTTTAGTGTTGCATCATGTGATGCTTTTTGTAGTTTTGGCTTGGCTTTTAATTTAGTATAATTCAAGCATTCAGAAACTTTAATATTTTTTAAAATGTTCATGTCAATTTTCATGATGCTACTCAGAGTTTTATAATGGATTTTATAGTAGAAGAATAAGTTAAATCTTTAATCACTATTCTAATAACCTTCTGTTTACACCATGCTGAGAGTTTTAATAGCCATCTGTTTCTTTTATTTTTAACATATTGATTGAATCATAAAGAAAATTGTTCACAACAGTTTAAAGTTACAGTATAGTCTCAAAAATTGGCACAGCTTGTGGCCAGAGGCTGTGCAGATTTTAGAATTATGCTGATTTTAGAGTTTTGTAGATTTCGGAATAAATGATTTTTTTCCCCCAACTTATCCTTTTTATTTCCAAGAAAAGCAAATAATAATTCAATTAAAGCAAATCAAAACTTGAATCTCTTTTATTTACCTGTACATTATCATTTTAATACTCAAAGTTATTTTTTGTTGCAATTTTTAAACATTTCTAAAATAGTCCTTTTGTTGATAACTTCAATTTTCTCTTGTTGAAGTTTCTTTTGAATTCTGTAGATAATCCTTATTTCCTGTTTGTCTATATAACACTGCTGACCCAAGAACGTAAAAAATCTTCACCTAAAACCAGACCTTCTTAATATATATATATATATATCTGACATTCACTGTTAGTTTCAGTGGGTTCATTATTGAAATTTTTTCATCTGCAATATGATTTTAAGACTTCATTTTTGCTATTCATTCTTCAACAATTTCTTCTTTAAAAACTTTTATGAACCAGTGTTGGAATTTTTTTTGTATAATTCAACAGAGTTCAGATGCTTTAGCTTGTGGTAAGGCTAAATGAAAAATCTTTATCTTCATCCTCATTTTAAATATATAAAAAGCTTGGCCTTTTTTTAAATTATGCATTATGTAAAAGCTTGCGTGAAATATAAAATAAATAAATTTGCTATTTTCTTTAGCGATTGAAAGATGGTGCCAATACTAAAATTTTTCTGCATTTCTTATCGATTTCTATTTTTTTACTTTTTTTTTTTTGTATGTAAGTTTTGTGAAATAAAAGTATTTTATTTATATAATATCCTGTGTTAGTACTATTTTTCCATAAATTTATATTAAAAATTATTTTACTTTTGTTCATTGTTAATTGGAATACAGAGTATAATAAAAATAATATTGCCCAGTTAAACTGATGGCATTGAGCTCACAGGCTATGCATACTAATTGTACATTTCAGCCTTATATTTTCAAGGGTTAATTCCTTTCAGAAACAAACTAAGGGAGGGGGAAACAGCTCTTTCCATTTCCCCGTTTATTTCTTAATCATTGAACCCCTTAAACTAATCAGGTATATGCTTTATCATATAAAAGATCTATATCCAAAATTCAGAGCGAATCGAAAAATTCTTAATAAAAACTTATTTATATATTTTAAGAGGAGTTATCTCCTCTTTTATACTTAACAATTAAACTTCCAAAACTATTCAGAGATTCCCCTTATCAGAAAAAACCTACATCTAAAATTAAAAACAATTTGGATAATTCTGCAGAAAAAACCCATTTATCATAATTAGGGGGGGAGAGGGTAATCGTAAGTACCCCCTTTATACTTAACATAAGATCCCAACAGCTAAATAGGGAAACATCTTACACTATGAACTTGTATCCAAAAATTGAAGCAAATCTGTTAATTCTGCATGAAAAAAGATTAACCTAAATTAGAGGAGTAATCTCACCGATCCCCCATTTATACTTATTTAATGAATTCCCAAAACCAATCAGGAAAGCACCTTATCAGAATGAAACTATATCCAAAATTTGAAGCAAATCAGTAAATACTGCATGAAAAATACATTAAACTAAGTTAAGGGGGGGTTAGGGGTTATCTCCCATTTCCCCCCTCTTAGACTTATCCAATGAACTCGCAAAACAAATCAAGTAGGTGTCATCATCAGAATGATCCTATGTCTAAAATTCAAATGAAATCTGATAAATTCTGCGTGAAAAACCTGTTTATATAAAACAAGGAGAGGGGCATTAGCCTCCCATTCCCCCTCTTTAAACTTATCACGGAGGTGCCTCATTAGAATGATCCTATATCTAAATTTTGAACAAAAACTGATAATTCTGCGTGAAAAACTCATTTATTTATATAAATTAAGGGGAGGATCTCCCATTCCCCTTTTAATACACATCAAATGAAATCCAAAAACTAATCGGGGAAGTGCCTTATCAGTATATACATATATCCAAAATTTCAATTGAATCAGATATTTTTATCATGAGTTATCGTGTTATGCACGTACATACATACAGAACGGACAAGCACATAAGCTCTCAGTCTTTGATAGCCTGTGAGCTAGAAAATTCTTCATAATTGCAAATTTCATTGTTTACATTTTGAAATGAAAGCGGATTTTGCAGATTTGCAGATTTTATACATTGTATTTTATTTATTTTTAGGGCAAGGTGCCTTTCAGTCAGCCTACTATTCAAAAAATCCCTTATTTTATCCTTTTCTTTTTTAGGGAATGATTTTCTGCAAATCACACTCAAAGCAGCAGTTGCATATCCCAAAACTTCATGCATAAAATACTACAGTCATGACGTCATCTCATTATGCGAGATTTAAAAGAAAATACTGGTACTAAATTTATTTCCCTTTGTTAATGTTACAAAATTTTAACACATGTAGAGAAAAATATTTTTTATCTTTTACAATTGTATTAGATTTACATATTATATCATAAATATGTCTAAATTCAAAATATATAACTCTTTATGGAATTTTATTCTAAACAATAAAATGGTCTCAAACTTGTTTCCGGCACTGTACATCTGTATATATTATCTACTATTACTAAACCTATATTGTCAGTTACTGTTGACTTATGTTATCATAACACAAAACTTGTTTTAGTTCATAGAGCAATGCAATGTAATTAAGGAAGTTTACATTTTCAATATGTTCCAATGGGGAGGGTAAACCGGGGAGGTAAAAGTATTAATTATTTTTCTTCAAATGTATTCAGCTGTGAGTTTTTCTTTAAAATATTTTAAAGTTTAAAAAGTAAGTCCAAAGAAAATATATTCTATTAGCTAGCTAATCTAAATCCATGTCAGATTCTTAAAGGAAAAAAATATATAGAGAGACTGAAACAAAATGGAATATATCATCTTTACCAAAAATGTGAAAATATATGAGATAATTAATATGATTAGTTAATATATGAGATAGCAGAAGTTATCTATATTAAAATTAGTAGAAAGATTTCATTTATTTATTCTTTTTTTTTTATGATCCTACTAGAAAAAACACAGTGTCATTGAAAGGACAGAAAAAAAAACTGTATACCTATAAAAAAGAAGTCTAAATTGGCAAATCTCAGTGCATAGTGGTCAGAGCATCTGACTGCGGCATCGCAGATCCTGAATTCAACTCCTGACTGGGCATGGTATACTCAACCTTTCATCCCTTCGGGGTCGATAAAATGAGTCTCAAGCTTGTTTGGGAACTAAACACCAAGGGTTTTGCATTAGGCTGACCACCTGTCCGGGACATTATGCTGCATAGCACCTTGGGGCCCAAGGTCTAGTAAACAGGGCACTGTCAGCACTGATCCTTCATAGTTTAGTCTAAATTGGTATTTTTTGTTGATTATTTAAGTTTCTGTCATAATAAGTTTTACTGTGCTTGTACTACCTTAAAATGTGGAATTTTAAGGTTAATTGTTTAATGTTTTCTTTTGATTACTATATAAAGTCTTAACTGTTTTTGTTAATTTTGTTCTGAAGAAAAAAAATTTTGGGTACTTTTTTTATAGGTCTGAAAGCAATATAAAGAAATTGTCTTTGTATAAGAAGGAAAATTTTCATTTGTACTTCCCAGCATCTTATATGCACAAAGTTTATTTTAAATGTATAAATGAAAGCATTTTTTTTTTTTAATAAGGGAAAGTAACCAATTTATCATTTACAGTAGAGCGCCAATTATCCAGATTGGTCAAGACTGAGGCCAATCTGGCTAATGAAAAATTCATGTAATTGGGCAACTTTAAAAAACAGCTATGGCAGTTTTTTTGGCTGACTTCTCGTAAAGCTTTTTCCCAGCTTAGGACTGGCAATTGTAGTAGAATTTTACCACACTAGAAATGGTGTGTTTAGAAGTTATTTTATAAACCTTTTTTTTTAAATTTATTTTAAATAAAATTTGTATAAAATCCTACATAGAAAAACTCATATTACATGTATGTATACATACACAGTAGGAATACATAATTTTTTAAGAAAGTGATTGTGATTGGAAAAAAAAAATTCTTGATAATCTTCTGCTAAAAAAAAAGAAATTTTCATGGGCAACAATAAAAGAAAAACATGTGTGGGACTCTTATACATTAAAAGTGAAACTTCTTAGATTCTAGCGACAGTTGATTTTAAGCATTGCTTTCTTTGCATTTGCTGAAGATTTTATTTCAAAATTAACTGCTAACTTCTGTGACACCCAGCTGGATTTACTTTGCCATGCCTAAAGAAATTTCACTTAAAAATTTTTGGAGAAAACCTCCGCCCCCCCCCCCCCTCCTCAAAAATATAAATAAATAAATAAATAAATACAGGATTGTTGATCAGTCTAGTTAATTGGACAATACAGTTAATCTGTGTTCGGATAATTGGCTCTCTACTACTGTATGTATAAAATCAGAAACAGTTTATTTAATACATATATAAACAAGCCTAATATTAATTACATCAGTTTTATTTTTATTGGTGTTTATGTTATTTTGTAATAGATTGTATTTTTTTAGACAGAATTGTGGCAACAGTGTTTTTAAAATACCAAGGCCCTTATAAAAGAATTCAGTACGGTAATCCCTTAACATTTGCAGATTTTGACTGTTCACACAAAAAAAATAATAATAATAATAATAATAATTTGCAAATATTTGGTTATTTGCAAATTTTGTTTCACAAAGAACATTTTTTTTATAAAGTAAGCTTGCTTTTTTTGCCAATTCCACAAATTATTTGACACTGGACAGCTGCATTATAACTATATAGTCAAAGTTCTGGAAATTTCAACCTTTTTAATGAGGCAAAATATATATCAACAAATCCAAGAAACCAAAACATAACTTGATGCCAAATTTAAAATATAAGCCTAGATTTTCTAAAATTCAAAATTTTTATTGCAAGTGAAAAATTTTCTCCATAAGATATATGGGAAATTTTAAAGATTCAATAACTTGTTGTGAAACAATGAGATGCGATCTTTTACTAATGTATAATTTTAAAGAGAAATTGAGACTGCAGCTTTTCCTTAAATGGAAATTTATGAACGAAAGATCTGTTCTTCTAAACAGTCGCCAATCAATAATTTTTTTTCTGCCATCAACTATCAAAAACTTTGTGTAATATGTTTATAATTATTCAAATTTATTTACCACAGGTTACTTTTTAATGCTTCTTATATATATTTTTTTTTATGTTTCAATTGCTTTTTCCCATTTAAAAAAGTCCTAAAACCTAACCCTCTTTTCTTCACATAAAGATAGTCTCAACATTAACGATTTTGACATTTGCAGAGTTTTCTGCAAACCTAATCCTCACAAATGATAAGAGGTTGCTATACCATTTTCTGTAAATAATATTTTTGTATTATATATGCTTTGAATGATGTTAGTTATGTGTCAAATGTATATTTTAATTGTATATTATTTTTTTGATGTTTCCTTATGAACTTTGATACAAGCTCTTATTGTAAACATTTTATTCTTAACAAAATAAAATTTTTAATGAAAATTTCTAGATTCTTTATATCTTGTTTCTGTAGAAGCTTTTTTTTTAATGTACATATTAAGTACTGTTATTTCTTCTGTCCATATTATTTTTCAAATAAAAACTTTCCACTTTTCAAAGTTTAATGAGTGCTTTTCGCAGTTTAATTATCATATTACAATTCCATAAAATTTAATCATGCAGTACTACATTAAAGATGAATTAAACAAAAAAATTAAAAGGAATTTGATATGTTAAATTTGCTTCGATAAACTAGTGTTTAGAAGAAATAAAAAAAGTGATCTTTTTTTTAAATTTCCTGTCAGAATTACTTCTGAAATAGTGAAACATCAAAGCACAAAATTTAACAATTTTCAACACTGCGTTTGAAGTATTTTATGCTGTTTTACCTTTTTATTCAGATTTCCCACAATTATTTTTTTTAAAAATCTTAATTTAATTCAGAGTGTCTAGCCCCCTCAATAACTTCAAAAAGTTAGAGAGATTTTTATGGTATTTGCAAAGTCATAGAAGTTTAAAAATCTTGAGGAAAATTTGAAATTCTATAAAAAAATAAAAAAAAAATTTTAAAAAAAAGGGAGAAATTGAAAACTTCCAAGAAAAATTTTCGGTTCATAAAAGTTAATATTTGAAATTGTGGCATCAGGAAAATGTAGCATTCTATATAAGTATTGTAAATATTATTTCAATTTGTTATGCAATTCCATTTATTTATCACCTTTATGTCCTTACTTTTAACTTGGAAATTTTCAATACCAGCTTCGCCAAATCTTTGTATGCTTTTGTGGGATTGTTGCTTAGGTGTTAAAGTCTGCTTACATATATTTGTTTAGAAAATAAACATTTTTTAGTTTAATTTATTGAATATTTATAATCTTGAAACTTGATTAATTACAGGGGAATTAAATGTATTACTTATAAAGATTTTTTTTGTATTTAAAACATGTCAAGAGAAAAGAACATGCTTCCATTTAACTGTGATTAATGTGATAAAGAATTCCATCCTGATTGAAAAAAATAAATGGTTCCTGGGTGAAAAAAGTGTGTATCTGCAAAATGTTTACTAACATTGAAAAAAGACAAAAAAAAAAAAAAATCATTAACAAGTATAAAAGCATCAGGCAATCATCATCCAAGAAATAAATATCTTGGTATTAAACAATTTTTAAATATTGAAAAAAATTTCTATTAAAAATCAATAGCTGGTGCTCCAGAATCCGTTGTAAAACTTGTATTTTCAAATTTGGAACCTTTATGATTTTTGTATGTAACATAAAAAAAATTCGGTGATTGGAAATTATGACTATAGCCGAAAATTATAAAAAATAAAAAAATAAACAAGACACATCTCGACTAAACCAAATTTTATGGGAGAGGCAAAAGAAAATTTACTTGATTTTTCTTTGGCTTTATATTACAGTACTTAACTCTGCATCCAGGAGTAAAAAATTGCAAGACAGTGTAAAACTCTTAGGAATGAAGAAATAATGATGTAATTTAGTGGGTTGCATAAATTTACCTCCCCAAACAATACACCCCTCTTCTGTGACCACGAATGGACAAATAGCATAATAAAGTGATTTTCCATTTAACTAAACTTATAAAAGTTTTTGTGCAGCAATACACACCTATGACAGATCTATTAGTGGGATAAAATGCAAAATGAAATTTTGTGAGATGCGTTATTTTTTGTGCGGGTAAGCTATATGAGACATTCAGAACTGAAGTTGATCAATTTTTTTTTTTTTTTTTTTTTTTTTTTTTTCACTTTCAAGCTGCATTAACTACTGAACAGCTCGAAATTTTCTGATATATTTTCAGACTCATTTTTAAAGTTAAGTAGAAGCATGAATCTTGTGCAGCAATTGTTCAAGAGATGTATATGATGCCGTGTGATTTCAAATCAAATTCTAATGAACTGAGTGAAAACTCAGTTCGTTAGAATTTTATTTATAAACAATTACTTTCTCAGATCTCCTGCTTCGGAAAATTCGTTTCAAATCACCAACTTCGACAACGTTTTTGTATTATTTTAAACATTTATTAAAAAATCGGCCATCACGACATATGGTGCACTTTCTAAATAAGAGAATTTCCCAGTTTGATGTGTTTAAGAGCAAAAACAAATTTAAAAATAAATCCGAAAATAAGCAGTTTGGGTTAGAATACACCTTTAAGTAAAAATTTCTTCTTGGTGTAATTTTTTTCTTAGAGTCACAATAATAGAAAACAAAGCAAGCATTAATTTCCTCAATTCATCATTTGTTATACTTTTTCACACATCAGAATTAAACTAAGACATAAACAACAACCTGTGCTGCCAAATGAGCCAAGGCAATTAAATTCTTATTAATTTATTTATTTTTAATTCTGTTTGTTTATTGATAAAAACTTTTTTAACTGTAAAAAAAAATGTATATGAATTTATTGCAGATATTTTACAGATATTTATTGCTATTAAAATTTGTCTGTAGCTATGTATATGTGTCAGTATTCCTCACTGATAGTAAAATATCATGTTAACCTAGAAGGAAATTTAATTAAGTGATTATTTACTGTCAATTATAATTATTGATAAAATATCCATTTTAAAAAAAAAATACTAACCAACTTCAAAAAAAGAATCAAGCTTGGCGACAATATGGCGCTAACGCATATGAATGCATAGTTTTAATATGCTTATGACTTGAAAACAATGAAAGATGATTTGTGACAAATCATTATTTTTTTTTATCAAATCCACATTTTTTTTATTTAAAAATATTCTAATCATCAGAATTTAATGAAATTAAAATGAGACCACACGGGCATTTTACACTTTCTAACAAAAAAAGAATTATCAAAATCTTTATATATTTAGGGAAGTTATGAGTGAACAAGAAATACATACAGGTCAAAATCATAACCTCCTCCTTGAAAACGGTTGAAAAATGAATATGGTTTTCAAATTCAATAAGTAGACATCAGATGTGAATTTAGGGCATTTTCGAAAATTATTTTCTTAAATTTTAAGTATTTTTAAAATTCTGCTTATGTGAAAACTTTGTGTTAATAAAAATAAAAATACTTAGAATGTAGGAGAATATAAATAATTTTTAATGCACTATGTGTCCATTTAATATCTTTTTTTTCTGTTGGTAAAGACTGTATTCTGACATTTAATTTAGATACTAATACATTTTTCTCAGACGTTAACCCTGCAAGGTATAGCGTAGCCATTTGGCACACATTAAATATTATATTACATGTTGTTTAGATTATAATGTAACCATTTGACACATTTTAGTTTTTTCCTGAATTATGGATATAAGTTGTCGTGTTATTCATTTAATATATTTCTTTTTCAATATACAGTTATTGTATTTTTTAGGGAGGGGAGAGAAGGGGATAAATAAAAATCATGCATTTCAGGGAAACAATCCCTTAAGGGTGTTCTTAAATCAAAAAGGGCAACTTTGTGACAAATGCATTAATTTATTTTTGTTCGGAAATGCATGAAAATAGCAGGTGTTGTTATTCAGAAACTGTCTAACTGCACTCATTCTTTTGTTTTTTAAAAAAAACAATAGATTTTTCATAACAAGCCTTCAAAGTTGACACTTTTGAGCATATTTCCCGACGAAAGCAGAAAAACCGGTCGAAAGGGAGGAGAAAAACGAGTGATTGCGTCATCGAAATAGCTTATAACTCGACAAGTAATTTAATTATCATAAAATGGAAAAATAAGTTCAATTCGAAATCACTTTCATAGTCAGGCATTAAAATTTTAAAAAAATTCTGTTAAAAAATGAATTTGTAAATGTGTCAAAACGTTTTTCGCTTGTTGAGCGGATCAGTTAAGAACACCCTTAAGACTGGTAGTCACTTAGTTTCCGAATTCTCATCGGAAATGTTTTAAGTGTGTGGGCGTTTGATGCATTCTTACATTCAAAATATTTTCTCAGGAAATTAATATTTTTAAGGGTGTATTCGAAAAAATATATATTTTTACCCTCAACAGCTCGAAATTTTGATACATTTTCAGAGTCATTTTTAAAAGTAGAAACATGAAACTTGCGGAGTTGATTATTCAAGAGATGTATAAGATGCAGTGTGATTTCATTTTTCACACTGTTCATTAAAATTTGATTTATGAACAATTACTTTCTCAGACCATTTTTTTTCATTCTCAGATCTCCTGCTTCGGAAAATTTGCTCAAATTGCCAACTTTGATAACCTTTTGTTTTGCAATAATTTGAACATGTATTAAAAAATCGACCATCAAGGTACATTGTGCACTTTCTAAATAAGAGAATTTCCCAGTTTCATGTGTTTTTTAGAGCAAAAACGAATTTAAAAATAAATCCGAAAATAAACAGTTTGGATTGGTATACACCCTTAATGTCTCTCTTCAGTGTTCTGTTTGTTCTTAAAGGATGCCATTTTTTTTTTTAATTGTCAAAGTGTTTCTAAAATCTAAGCTTAGATTAATATTTTCTGTGTTAAAAATGGACAAAGTGTAAGTGAAGTTTTAAATTTTCATGTAAAATTAAGTGCAGATTTTAGAAATATTTTGAAAACTAAGAATAAAAATGGCATCCTTTAAGAAGAATAACATTGAAAAAAGAAGTTCAAAATATTAATTCCCTGCAGAGATATTTTGAATATAAGAATGCATCAAAGGCCCATAGATTTAATACTGTAGCCCCATTGACTTAATACGGGAACTGACGGACTGGTAGCCTTACAGAATTTTATGATAGCTGAAGAGAAAACACGTTTTCCTAAAACAGTCTTGTCCAATCACAAAATATGAACCTATTGAGAAATTTATGTATAGGATTATTTAATTATCAATATTTGGTATTTAACATCAAAAAGGGATATCTGGTGAAGACAAACATCTTTAAAAAATGTCTCTTTCATGCTTCAGTTTAAAAAAAATTTAAGATGCCAATAAGTTTTTCTAAACTTTTCTGAAGTAGGTTTTCCATAGATTATATTTTGTAAAATACTTATATATTTTTAATATATTGTATTAATTTTTTTTAATATGTTTTGCGTTGTCTTTTAAATAAAGAAAAAAAACTTTTGATCATTATAATAAGTAAAAAGGAATCTTATATGTAAATTTCCTAATAGGTTAACATTGTAATTTGAGGTTTGTAAAAAAAAATCTTTCACCAGAGATGTAGAACAGTGGTACCTAAACTTTCTTTATAAGGTTGAGTTTCTTCCAAGACAATGGAAAAAACTAAAAAAAAAAAAAAAAAAAACAGAAAATGAAAGATATGTTTAAAATTAAAATAAGGGTGATTCTCAAAATAGGGGACAATTTCAAAAGTGAAATCTTAAAAAAATTACTGTTAGCAAAATTTCTGAAAAAAAAATAGGTGTTGTTAATATAGTATTAGGTATACTTTACATGTAGTCAGCAGAGCTAAATATTTAAAAATTAGCTTTAAAAAAAATAATTAGTATTTTTTGAGCCATGCTAATGACAAACCAAATTGCATGGAATAAATATATTAAGAAATTTTTATTTTCTTCCTGTTTAAATATTTTTTTTCTATATTTATTAGCCTTCCTTTTCAGCAAATGGTTTCAATTTTTACATATATACATATAAGGAGAATAAAAACATTACCAAAGAGCAAACTTTGTTTACATGAGCAACATTCTGACACTAACAATGTAAGAAGCTGTCTTAGTGATTTTCTGACAGATTTAATGCATATTTTAGGGATAATAAATGTAATACCTAAATTTATATGTAAAATTAAACTTTATAAAAGATACAATATAAGCAATGGTTACATTTATGCACATAGGAGTCTTTAGAATGGACAGAAAAACCATGCTAATGACACTGATATTTGTCCATGCTAATGACAAATTTTAATTTAAATAAGATTATGAGCCATAATATAATCACAATGCAATAGTCCTTTCTGGGGCTTTTTAAAACACAAAAGTCCTATGCAAATCAGTAAAATAAAAATAAAAATTTTAATTATAAAATAAACATGAAAATTATTATCCATTCTAATGACATACAATTGATGTACGCCCCTAATATTCAACTTCTATTCCTAAAATACAATACATGCTTCTATTTTCAGGCTGGGATAAAATGGCTACTTGTTGCCATGGAGAAACTTTATAGTTTCAAACTATTGTCATATGTGAAAATGAAATTTTGATTAATAACCAGCTGTTATAGTTTTGAAAATAGAATATGGAGGACAAACTTTAATTCTTTTTTTATATACTATAATTTTATTTTTAAAAAGAAATTTATTGAATAAACCCTCTCCTTGATTAATTTAAAGTAAGAATAATGTTTGTTTTATTTTATAAACGTGATATTAACTCTTCAAAAAGCTAGTCTATACAAGGCGCAGCTGCTGTGGACATCCATGCTAATGACATTTTGAACATTTATTCTGTTATTTTAAGGTGTTTTTAACTAAAAAGTGAGTAATTATTGAGTGCAAAAAAAATGAATAATATTAAGACAAACATATCTAAATATAAAAACATGACAGAAAACCTTTCAAATTTTTTTTGTATGCCGAAAGACATAAATTGTCCCCTATTTTGAGAATCACCCATATATTAACTATCTGAAAGAATTAATTTCAAAGCGTTATTATATGAAATGTAAAGTTAAAATTTAATATCTAAACTATTATTTTTTTTAAAATAAACTATTTTTTTATTAACAAACTTCAGGTTTAGCAGGTATTAACAGATGACTGTTTTTATAACTTTAGGGGTTGAGAGATGTTTCTTCCTTTTTATATTTCTATAAATGAAAAAGAAATTATTTACCAAATCTTTATTTTTTTTATAGAAATGTTTTTTAAAGAATATTACTCTACTCATTATGGCTGTTCTCAACTGTTTTGTTCAACAAGCAGAACATGTTTCGACAAATTTGCAAACTCATTTTTCGACAGAAAGATATAAAATTGGACACCTAATTATGGAAATGATGTGAAATCGAATTGTGTTTCTTGATCAATAAATTACTCTTTGAATTATAAACGTTTTTAATTACATCACATAGCGTTTTTCTCCCTCTGTTGATTGGTTTTTCAGTTTTTGTTTGGAAATTCAGTTCAAAATGTCAAATTTGGCAGTATATCCTGAAGCATCTATTGCATTTGCAAAAAAACTGGAAAATCAGTTCAATTTCATAGATTCTGAACAACAAACCTGCTAGTTTCATGCATTTCCAAATAAAAATAAATTAAAATCTATGTTATTAAGTTGCCCTTTTGGAACAACCTTAAATAAACAAATTTATCTTTGAATCTCATTCCATTCTTATTTATATTAGTATGTATAACTCATATCTCAATACTGAATTCTAAAGACTAATTTAAAGACTTTTTTGCAACTTTTTATCGCAAATTATTTCTTATTATTGTACTATTTCTTCTTATTATTATTACTTTTTTCATTTGCAACTAAACTTACGCACCTGCCACGTATTATTCTCTCCTCAAATTAGTTTCCTTAATAAAATAGATGTAAACACTGTCTTTTATTTAAATAAGTTTTAAATACAAGATATTACACAAATAAGTTTTCATCCTAGTAAATGATTCATATAGTTACTTCCAGTTAAATACATTTGCTCTCACATACAAAATCATAAATTCTTAACATATTCGTGAAGTTATTTTTATTCTCAAATGCAAACAGAGCTTGTGTATTTTTATTCACATCCTAAGAAATCGAAAGACTTTTTTTTAACATAGATAGCAGATCTTTTGGAAGATCATGTAAATTTTGGCAATTTTATTCAATTTTAGAAACACAACAGTTATGAAAAGTTGTTCTTGATAATAACTCTTACAAAATTAATTATAATTCAAGACTTGGTAATACAAGCAAATCTAATCACTAACCAAACAATTTTAATAGTAATTCTTTAATTTACAAATCACTGAGCGGGGATATCTTTTCCTTTTTTTTTTTTTTTTTGTCATTTTTCTTATCTTTTTTTTCTGTCTTTTTTGTTATCTTGCTTTTTTTTTCTCCTTTTCTGTTCTTTTTTTTCCCCTTCTAGAACACTTTTAATATCATATATTTTGGCTGATAAATTATTTGTAAATAAATAATTATCAGTCGTCATCTTTTTTTTGACAAATTATAAACTACATTGCAAGCTATCGTAGAAATAAATCATAGGTAATTTCAATTAAATGAAATATCAACTAATTTATGCAAATATTTATTATACATACAAAATAAATACACAATGTACATAAAATAGCACTTAGAACTTAGGTTATTCCAAAAGCATTTCAGATAATTCTGATTGCATTACTGCTCTCTCTGCAGAATGATTTCCACTATTTCTTGAGATGTCAATAATGTCACCTAAAACAAAGCTCTTTAAAATACTAGGTAAAAGCAATTTTTCCGTGGCCTTAGGTAAAGGAAGTTTGCTGAAACTCAGATTTTCCCTGATTTGGCAGCGAACAAGATCAGTAAGCTTGCGAGGTTCCAATTTCGCTGGACATTCAGGCATAAGTTTGTAGAATTCTTGGCAATAATCATCGAATAAGCATAATTTGTTTGCAGTAACTAAACATGAAAACAAAATGCATCTGACTTCAAAAATGGCGAGGAAGGGATCGCGTGTGGCAGCAAAGTATATTCGTAGACAACTGATGTATTGTTCTGCTAAGTCATTTTCCATGTTTAAATTGTGCTGAATGGCTAGGATTGGCACCAAAGCCAAGTAAACCCTTTTGTAAAATTGTTGGTCCTTATATTGGAAAAGTTTATCTCTTGCAAGTTTCAATGCCGCTTCTACCGTAGAATGGATACCAAAATAACGACCAGTGATCGCATATCTGGAAAATAAAGAAATGAAAATTGAATAACTGATTAGGTTAGCAAATAAAACTTCATACAAAGGTAAATAAATAATTTCATTTATACATCTGTGATTTTAATACAATATAGCGGTTTTTGGCATTGGTTGACATTTTTAATTTATTTAACCCTTTATCTACCGAATTATGAATTCACCAAAAATTTTACATTTTAAAGCACTTTACGTAGATTGTTTAAACTAAATTAAAAGATTTACATAATCATTTAATAAATTTTTGAAGAGTTTTAGAAGGATTAATTAAATTTGAATTTATAGGGATTTTGTGCAGTATTTATTGTTTTCTTAGTAAATACAACAGTACAAGTCATGGTCATATCAGGGGTAGTACTGACCCTAGGTGAAATTTCAGGACATACTTTTTTCAAAATTTCAGGACAATTTCAGGACACATTTACCCGAGATACTAGCCGAAATAAAAGAATCAAAATTCATTTAAGCTTGGAAAAAGAAAATACCAGTCATCACCAATACACACAAATTTAAAACCAATAATCTATACAGGTTATTTCAATGGTCACTATAAATCTGAATATATGTGAATGGGTGGGTGGTGGTGGTGGTGGTGGTGGTGGGGGGGGTGCAAATTTTCAAAAATTCTTTCTTTTTTCCGCGATCTCTTGGCAATTTGCATGTTTTTTGCAATCTCTTGGGGAAATTTGCAATGTTTGCACATATTTTTCACATTTTTCGCGATTTTTGGACGAAATGTTCGCGTTTTTTGCGATCTTTTGACAAAAAGTGCACTTTTTTCGCGATCTTTTGACGAAATGTGCGCGTTTTTCGCGATCTTTTGACAAAATGTGCGCGTTTTTCGCGATCTTTTGACAAAATGTGCGCGTTTTTCGCGATCTTTTGAAGGAATTTTCGCGATCTTTTGACGAAATGAGCACATTTTAAGCGTTTTTTTTGACGAAATGAGCGTGTTTTCAGCGATCTTTTGACAGAATGTGCACGTTTTTCGCGATCTTTTGACAAAATGCGTGCGTTTTTCGCGATCTTTTGTAGAAATGAGCACATTTTAAGCGGTTTTTTTTTGACGAAATGAGCGCGTTTTCTGCAATCTTTTGGCAAAATGAGCGAGTTTAAAGCGATTTTTTGACGAAATGAGCGTGTTTCAGCGATCTTTTGACAGAATGTGCGCGTTTTTCGTTTTCTATTAACGAAATGAGCGCATTTTAAGCGTTTTTTGACGAAATGAGCGCGTTTTCCGCGTTTTTTTGAAGGAATGAGCGCGTTTTCCATGATCTTATGACGAAATGAACGCGTTTTAAACGATTTTTTGACGAAATAAGCACGTTTTTCGAGATTATGTGACGAAATGAGCACGTTTTCCGCGATTGTTTGACGAAATAGGCCCGTTTTAAGCGTTTTTTTGACGAAATTTGGGCATTTCCAGCGATTTGTTGACGGAATGAGCCCGTTTTTTCGATATCTTTTGACGAAATTTGCACGTTTTTTGCGACATTTTGACGAAATGCGCGTACTTTTACACAATCTTTTCTGGTTTTCTCAAGATCTTGTATCGAAATTTGCGTTTTTTCAAGCGATCCTTTGATGAAATTCGCGATTTTTTTTTATCCGTAATTTCTATCCGATGCCCGGTAAAAGTAAATATCCAATACAATGCAAAAAAAAAAAAAAAAAAAAAAAAAAAAAAAAAAAAAAAAACGTGGTCACCAGCAAAACGTGCGAGCGAGCGAACAAAAACGATAAAGATACGATACCGATTAAGATCTAAGAGTACTTGTTGCCAAATGTAATTTACAACTATCAACCAGAAGAAACGCTCTTACTCCATGGACGAAAGAATTTCTCTTTCCTCCGTACGCGAGCGAAATCTCACGCAGAAGACCGAGCGGCAGCTGGACGCGGCTATCTCAACTGCTGGCCGGTTGCGTGCGCATCTTAATCTCTCGGTAGCTTTCTTTACCGCGAACGCGTGAAAAACAAAAGTACCTTGCCGTAAACATTTTTTGCATATGGTTCGAAGTTTGACATTTAAATCATCCAATATGGGAATTCAAATGCCGATATAGAAAAATTTCAGGAATTTTAGGACAGATTACAAAATTTCAGGACATTTCAGGACGTTTTTTTTTTTTTCAGGAATTTCAGGACATGTACGACCCCTGTCATATATTATTGTGAATTTTTCCCTGAAACCGATAGAGGAACGTCAATATATTGAAAAAGTATGAATATCTTTCGGCTTACTCTGTGGAAACTAATTTAGCAAACTCATTCAAACTGTAGATTATGACTGATGGCTTCTCGTAATAAACTGAGTTCACTTTTGTGCGGATAGCATGTATATTCGTAGCGAAATTAAAGTTTTTATCCTCTTCCGAGCTTAACATAAAATAACTCTACAAATATATATTTATAAAATAACTCTACAAATATATATTTATTGCTTTGGCATAATCGAAATGACACCATACATGACAGAAAGAGTCATTTTTATGAAATCAGTGCCTTAGGGGACTGGTAATTTAGGTTTACACCCGTAAAGCATGGTGAAGTCACAGCAACGTCATTGTGAAGTCACATTGTGACTTTGTGACCATCGATTGTCGATGTGAAGTCACAGTGACTAAAATGTGAAGTCGTTATGGCCGTTTTAGAGCTCTTTTGTGACGTTTCACAAACTGTTCACAATGTGACAAATTTGTAAAAATTGTGTCATTTGTGACTAATTTGACATTAACATTGTGACGAAACTGTTAAAAAAGCAACGATATTTAAATTGCCAGAAACATGTTTTTTAAAATAAATAACATGTTTTGAAGGATATTTATAAATTTATAAATTTTTTTAAGAAAGTCACATCTCAGTCACAATGTAACGTCACTGAGTGGTGGCATTTTGACCACAGATGTAATGTGACTCACAGTGACGTCACTGTGACCATGCATGCTATTAGGGCAGATATGATAAAAGTATTAATCCCCTTAAAACATCAGTTTAACTATCAGTAATATAAATCTACGCAATAACAAAATTAATGTCTTTAAATAAGTAAATGATCAACAAATCCTGAAATTTTTTTATTGTAAACCATTTAAGTTAAATAATCATGAATATTTCTTACTTTTTTGACCACAATGTCTTGAAGGTAATTTGAAACTAGGTCGAAAATATCATTATCATCATGATTAAAGTATTATTTTATGAGGTAATATTCATCAGTTCTGACATTTATTGGTTTTGTTTTAAAGCAAATAAACCATTCAGCTGTATAGAAGTAAAGTAAAAATGCAAAAAAATTCGAACTGTTTAAATTTTACGAGGAAAAGAATGGAGGTACACATTTGTGTACCTCAGGTTTGAAGAAGCTATAAAAACAATCCCAAATTTTCTCAAGTTTTTTGCTTATAATTTGCAGAGTTCTTAATATAAAATAATGTTATTTTCGGAAAATATGACAAAAACATTGTACATAATACGCTGTAATCAGAAATAAAAGTAATAAAAATTGTATGAAAAATGAGCAGGTTTGCTAAATAATGTTTCACTGCGTATGTGTGTAGGCTATCAAAATTTCATTTGCATATTGTGTTAGCTAAATTTATAGAGCAACTTTTGTGAAGGTCTCAGAAACACAGTTTGAAAATTCTGAAAACGATCGTCGATAGAATAAACTCAAAATGGGTTGTTCCCAAAACGAAGCAAAAGAAATGAGGGGCTGTATCGAAATTTAGTAGCATTTGCAATATTGTGTATTCATATTGGCACTAATCATTGGATATATGGATACAGCCCCTCATCTTTTACCTTTATTTTGGAAACAACGGATTTTGAACTTATTCTATCGATGATAATTTTCAGAATTTCCAAGTTATATTTTTGAGGCTTTCACAAAAGTTGCCCTCATTTAGCAAACACATTACGAAAATTGCATTTTGATTGCATTCATACGCATGCACAGTGAAACATTATTTAGAAAACCTGTTCATTTTTCATACAATTTTCGTTATTGTTTAATTCTGTTTACTTATTTATTTATTTCACCATTTTTGAAATTAAACTCTCCTTCCCCCTCCAATAAATAAATTGAACAACTTTGATCAATTTTGTATTTTGTTTGTTTTTGATCGTCAAAGGATGTTTCTTACTTTTTTGATTTTGGTTATACGTATTTTTAATGCGGACATTTTCGTTTTCGAAAACATTTGCATTTCATTCATTTGCATATTGTGTTAGCTAAATGTATAGAGCAACTTTTGTGAAGGTCTCAGAAACACAGTTTGAAAATTCTGAAAACGATCGTCGATAGAATAAGCTCATAAGCTCATAAACGAAAATTTTTCATCATAAGCTCATAAGTGAAACATTTTCATTTTCGAAACTGGTTCCGAAAATAAAAGCACCCTTATTTAAAAAAATCATCAATCAAAATCGAAAAAGTAAAAAACGGCTTTTGTACAGATCGATCTAAAAAAAAAAAAAAAAAAAAAAACATTATGAATATGCAAAATATATGAAAATAAAACACGTATAAACTATTTGTAAAATGCATTGCAATTCTAAAATAAAATTTAAATGTATATTTAAATATTTTTAATATCCATAGTAATACTCTGTTAATGAATTGCTGATGAATCAATTTCAACAAATTATATAAAACGCCAAACTATCAAGTAGTACCGAATTGCGTAAAAGAAACATCCTTATAACTCCAATAATAAAAATCATGTTAACTAACAGTTTACTGCGCAGATTAAACGTCTCGTTTCCTATTAAAATATATCTTTGAATTGAAATTTGAATAAAATACAGGGTCATGAAAAATCGAGGAATGTGGAAGATATGATTACAAATATCTCGGTAACTAATTATTCGATCGATTTCATTCTTTATGCAACATTTATGTTCTTCCATCGTCTATTATACATACTCCTTAAAAAAAATCGAAAAATTTTATATACCTTTCATCAGAACGAATTTTTCGAGAGTCCGAAAAAAATAATTCCGGATTACTGATATTAAATGTACTTTGTTACATTCTTACATACTAAAGATGTACAAAATTCCAGTCTCTATCTCAATTTGTTCGGGAGATAGAGCGTTTACAGACACACACACAGACAGAAAGACGGATCGACGGCATTTTTTTTTTTTTTTTTTTCTTCTAAAAATATGTTTTTCGGAATCACCAGTTGAAATGTGTAAATCCGTCTTAATTTTTTTTTTTTTTTTTTTTTTCGATTTCAAAACTATTGCAAGAATACCCTATACTGCGTATGATAGGTAAAAAAAAAAAATAAATAAATAAATAAAATAAATAAATAAAATAAAATAAAAATATTGAAATGCGAATGAGATATCTTTATAAATTTCTTCCATAGGATTAGCATTTGCGTGCGAATCCTTTTGCATGACTGAACTAAAGTAACCTCTTAATGATAATGCGCCGTCACTTAGAGGCTCGAAATGGTAATGTTTGGTAATTATGATACCAATCGAAAAAAAACTCGTCATTTGGATTTGTTCCTTCGAAATTTTGCATAAAACCCTTTAATCGATTTTTTTTTAAAACTGATATAAGTAACGTAAATAAAATTGTAACATATAAAGCAAAATCTGGAACCAATTTCGATGAGTTGCATTAAATGTAAGTAAACCAATTGCATGTGTTTACAAACATTAAATTATTATATATTTTTTTACATAATTTTTTTTTCAGTTTGTATAGTAAGTTTTTAATGATTTTTTTACTCTATTGATTAATTATACTGTATTTAAAATTTTTGCCATTTTATTACACGTTAAATACTACATTTATGTTTCCCCGTTTAATCAAATAAATTGAAAAATATATTTTAAAAAATGATTTATTGAATGCTCACGAAATGCTTAATTGAATATTATTTCTGGAAACGTCAATATTCATTTAAGCGGGGGCATTTGTAACTCTTTTCATTAAATAAAAGAAAAAAAAATATTTACGACAATATTTTGATATTGTTGGGAAGTGTTTCATAAAATATGCGTGATATATGATTTTTCTTTCTTTTTTTATACATTTTCAATTAAAAGAATAATAATAAATTAAAAAAAAAAAATTACTCACATAATATAGAACATATACTGATGCATTTCTTCCAAAAGGAGAGAAGAATCTTCCGGAAGACTGGAAATTTGTCCATTACTCATCAAGAGTTTCATGAAGTCCGGTTTTGCACGAAAAGCGGGGAGTATTCGAACGGTACTGGCACTTTCGTTCGAATAAAGGGGAGGTTTTTCCAAATCCCACACAAAACAGCAGCAAAAACTAGAATATTCACAGTCATTGTAATAGATAGTCCCCATTGCATCCACTAGCACTTCCATTCAACGAAAATTAAATTAAAAGTCTAATCTTTTTTTTTTTTTTGGTTGGAATATATTTTGTAAATACCTTCCTTCTACTTAGGAAATGAAATATACCTAGGTAACTAGGTCAAAATATAACACGCGAAACACAACTGAACAGCATTTGATTGATTCTCAGAATAATACTTACGGTTCTCAGGATTATTGCGATAGTACTAACTGAAAATGATAAATACTGATATTTCTTTTGAGGCTCACTAATCTTTAACTCCCCTGGAAATTTTTAAAAAGAATAGATAAGGGGCTTTCAAACAATACTTCTATTGAATTCCCCGGAAAGTAAGAGGGGTTAAGTTACTTGAATGGCAGATGAGTAATCCTGTTTTTCTAAAAAGACATGTTTGGGGTATAAGTTATATTGTTAGAATTGAATAGTTATCACCTCTTCAAACATACACGACACGCTCGTACATGTCGGAAGGAAAGTAAGCTTAAAAGTAACAAATAGATTTTAAACATTCAGCGTTTATCTTTAAAATCACATATAATTTTTTGACTGTATTTAACACACTAATTTTGTATGGCACCGAAATCAATTGTAAAAAAAATTACTTTTTTTTTTTTTTTTTTTTTTTTTCATTCATTACGAAGTTGGAGATCTGGGAACGAGAACAATGGTTATACTAAACTAGTCGTTGGAGGCCACCGTAATACTTACCCATCATGGATATGTATATGGAAGTACAACATGTGAAAACTATTTATACAATGCATTGCAATTCATAAACAAAATTTAAATATTGTTAATATACATAGTAATGCTATATTAAAGAACTGGTGATGTACCAATTTCGACAAATTATATAAAACGCCAAACTACTCAAGTAGTACCGAACTGCGTAAATAAACTATAACTCCAAAAATAATAATTCTATTAACAAACAATTAACTGCGTCGGATTAAGCGTCTCATTTCCAATTAAAATATATATCTGAATTGAAATTTTAATGAAATACGGGGTCATGAAAAATCGAAGAATGTGGAAAACAGGATTACAAATATCTCGGCAACTAATATTTCGATCGACTTCGTTCTATATGCAAAATGTGTGTTATTTTATTGCCTTTTACGTCCATTTCTTAGAACAAAAAAATTCGAAAATTTTTATATACCTTTCATCAGAACGAATTTTTCGAGAGTCCGAAAAAAATAGTTCCGGATAATCGAGGTTGCTGATATTAAATAGGCTTCGTTCCATTCTTACATACTAACTACATACAAAATTTCAAGTCTCTATCTCAATTTGTTCGGGAGATAAAGCGTTTACTGACAGACGGACGGACGGCAAAAATTTTTTTCCTAAAAATATGTTTTCCGGAATCTCCACTAACTAAAACGTGTAAATCCGTATTTTTTTTTTTTTTTTTTTTTTTTTTTTTTTTTTTGATTTTTAAAACGATTGCAAGACTTACCCTATACTACGTATGATGGGTAAGTAAAAAGTAATCGTTTATAAATCAAATTCTAATGAATTGAGCGAAAAATGAAATCACGCGGCATCTTATACATTGCTTAAAAAATTACCTCAGCAAATTTCATGTTTCTATTTTTAAAAATGTGTCGGAAAATGTATCAGAAAATTTCGAGCTGTTGAGGGTGATAAAGTAATTTTTCCAATGCACCCTTAAATGCTGCAGTTTTGGTACATTACTCTGAATACGTTGGAAAGTGCTTCATAATCTAAGCTTGACGCATATATATATATATATATATAGGTTTGGTAGAAACACAAGCAATCGAATTTATATATTTTTGTTCTGTTTCTATTTTACGTTAGGGAAACAGGAAATAATAAGTGAAGCATTGTTTAAGCTAGTTTTTTAGGATTTCTAAATTCATTTCTCGATTTTTAAAATCACAACTAATTTTTTGACTGCACTTAATACATCAATTTTGTGTTACACCGAACTGAATTATAAAAAATTCGCTTTTTTTTCGTTCAGTATAAAACGCAAACAATTGAATTTATCAAAAGACTAGTTGGATGTGCCAATCCCAAAACTTTCTTCTATCTCATACATACATTTTAATATTAAGAAAAATAGTTACTCATTTTAATGTTTTAATAATTTTAATTCAATACCTTACCAACTTTGATTTTTATCTTAAATTTCTGCTTCAATCAATTAATCGGAGTAAAAACGAATTTCCGTCTCTGCACGAGCCGATGGACAACCTACTTGCTTCACCAAAAAATAATCATATAAAATGTTTAGTTCAGTTCTAGAACTAACTTGATACACTTTTATGTGGTGCAATATTGAAAATGGAATAAAATTCGGTATTGCAGCGCCGCCTTCCGGCGGATTTTTTTCAGATTCAGGGCGATCTAACTAGCCATAGCCATACACTTACATAAAAAATTTCGTTCAATTCAATGCATAACTTCATGTACTTTTGGTCGGTACAATATTGAAAATGGCGCAAAAATCGCGATTGCAGGGCCCCCTTCCGACGGATTTTTTTAAAATTCAGGGAGGACCAACTAGCCATAGTCATACACATACACAAAAAATTTGGTTCAATTCGATGCATAACTTCATATACTTTTGGTCGGTACAATATTGAAAATGGCACAAAAATCGCGATTGCAGCGCCCCCTTCCGGCGGATTTTTTTCAAATTCAGGGAGGCCCAACTAGCCATAGTCATACACATACACAAAAAATTTGGTTAAATTCGATGCATAACTTCATATACTTTTGGTCGGTACAATATTGAAAATGGCACAAAAATCGCGATTGCAGCGCCCCCTTCCGGCGGAATATTTCAAAAATGAAGGAGGACCTGCTTGCCACAGTCAAAAACATTCACAAAAAATTTGGTTCAATTCTATGCATAACTTCATACACTCTTTGATGGTAGAATGGCGACATACAGACACACACACAGACACACGGACAGACAGACATTTTGTAAAAACATATTTTTTGGAATCTCTGACCCGTAAAGCGTGTAAATCCGTCGAAAACCGGAAGTCGAAAAATTTTTCGATTACAATACTTTCTTCTATTGAAGATAGAAGAAAGTAATACAGTTGGCAAAAAAAGTATTTGTACACTTCATTTTTTTAAATTATAATGAAATTAAACAAAAGATTTAAGCAAAAAATACTGTAATACATTAATTTAATGCATTATAATATTATAGAAGCAAAAATAAAATTAAACGAATCGATTTTTTACATTATAATAAACAAATATACAAAAATATAATGCAAAAAAAGTATTTGTACACTATATTAATGTAATATAATTAATGAAAATTTAGTAAAATGATACAAATTAATATTTTGTGTGAATTCTTTTAGCGTTTATGACTACTTCTAGATGTTGTGACATTGATTCCACCAATTTTTTTGTATCGGTCTGGTTAATGTTATTCCATGACACAATAAGAGCTTCTTTAAAACTGTTTTTTACCAATACATATTTTTTTCGGATTTTTGCATCCAATACCATCTGCAAATTTTCTATTGGATTCAAGTCTAGAGATTTTAGAAGAGTTACCAGTCGTCTTGGAGTATTGTCGTAAGCATGTGCTGGTGATCACAGCAGTATGCTTTGGTCGTTATCCTGCAGAAAGTGAAAAGCTTCCTCTATGCATAATTTCTTGGCACAGTTTAATAAATTATGGCGCTACACATCAATGTATGTTAAACCTGTCTTTCCATTGTCAATAAATTTTAAATGTTTTGCTCCATTAGAAGCTATGCACCCCAAAAGTATAATATTCCCCCCCAACATGCTTGATAGTTTGAAGTATACGTTTTGGATCTAGAACAGTTTTATTTTTACGCCAATTTTTTCGAATGCTTGATGGTAAGAAAATTCCGAATTTTTCCTCATCAGAAAAAATTACTGTTTTCCAAAAATCCAATGATTTACTTCTGTATGCGAAAGCGAATACTATGCGTTTTCGCCTATTTGTTTCGCTGATGAATGGATTTTTCCTTAAGGTTCTTCCTTTTAAATCTGCATTGAGACGAATATTTTTTATTGTTTGAGGTATTACTCTGATGCGAGAAGATGTCGCAAGGTCTCCAGCAAATTTTTGAACCGAACGCATAGGATTTTTTAAAGCTTTTTTAACAACACTCCTTTTTTCCCTCATTGTTAGTTTGCTAAGAAATCCTGGTTTTCATTGAATTTCGATGCTTTTAATTTATTCATAGTTTCTCACTATACATCCAATAGTTGTAAATGGTAATTTAATAGCTTTTACAAATTCTTGTTGCGAATTTAAATTGTTACTATGCTCAATCATAGGATTTCATATATCTAGAGGTGCCTCTCTAGTATTAGGTTCTATACTCAATTATTTCAAGAGCAAATTAGATTAAATGTCAGACAAATATAATATGAACTCAAAAATTATTAACAGCTTCTGTAAAAGTTGTCCTTTGAACCATAAACACTATAAAACACAGTACATATCAGGATGGAGAAATGTACAAATACTTTTTTTGCAAGAAATTTTTAAACTTTTCCTATTAGAAAATTATTTTACATCTTTATCGAAATTTTCTGTTGTGTAATTTAAAACGTACGGTAAACAGACTGTATTAAAACTATTTTTGACAAAATATCTGTTTTTATTTAGTTAAAAATTACAAATTTGAGAGTGTACAAATACTTTTTTTGCCAACTGTATACAATTTTTGCTCTGTTTCTATTTTACGTTAGTGCAACAGGAAATAAAAAGCGAAGCATTGTTTCAAGTATTTTTTTTTTTTTTTTAGGATTTTTAAATTGATTTCGCTATCTTTAAAATCACCAGGGTTGGCATGTTTCTTCCGCAGTGGAAAAAACCGTGGAGAAAACCGACCGGAAGAAATAGGTTTCTTCCGCACTGGAAGAAATGGAAGAAACTGTTATTCTTTATAAATTTACCATATAACTTAATGTAAGATGCAATAAATGTCTTCTTGCTATAACCTTAAATAAATTAATTCCATCATATTTATACAAATTTAATTAACTATATGCTAAATTAATAATTACAACAGTTTTTAAGCTAAGATCACATGACACCAGTCTCATATATAAAATCCCGTAAAATCTAAATCCGAAATTAATTTCACTTTCTCAAAACTTACATGCGAACCTTTCATATCCATATGCATCATTGAAAAAAAAAATGGTATTTTAAATTGATGATTTAAAAATCGTTTTAACTCATGATATTCTTGATACAGCAAGTATTTTTTTAGCTTTTTTTAAAAAACATGGCAAAAAAAAAAAAAAAAAAAAAAAAAGTTAAATGTAGTTCTGCCATTGCAGAATTCAGTTTCGCCTCCGATTCTGGGAAAAAAAAAAAAAAAAAAAAAAAATCGATAGAGGTTTTTTTAGAAGGGCAACCCCGTTTAGATTGCTATGAACTAACTTCATTTTTCTTGTGTTTATCAATATAATAGCAAACAGAACGGCATGAAATACCCAACTGATTAGCAATTTCTCTCTGAGACATTGGAATTGCGGAATAATAAAGAAATACAATTTGACGTGCTACTTCTTCATTGACTAGATTCATCAAAAACGGATTTTTTCTTTAGTTTAAATGCTTTTTTATAGACTGTGAGAAAAAGGAAATGCATTTTAACAATAAAACGAGTGGAATCCCGTCGAATTCGACGAATGAAAGGTTTAAAAAACCCGATTGATTTGGTTTTAAAAAAAGCAAAAGTAATTACATTATTGAATCAAAATATAATAAATATATTTACAAACTAAATGTCAAATTTGCCAGTTACAATTTTGCATGCAAATATTCGCACATCTTCAGTTAAAATTGTAATCTGAGTGCCGGCGAAATCTAGAAATTCTATTTTATATGCACTCACATAAAAAGAGTTTTATAAAAAAAAAAAAAAAAAAAAAAAAAAAAAAAAAACTAATTACATTTTTACTGTGACATTATTTTCACTAACTGAAGTCATCTGAAAGTAAAATCTCAATCTCAGTGTCCATAATGAAAAGAAATATTGAAATGTAACATCGGGTACTACTAGGTTATCCCGTCGACCAAAAAATTATCGCCAAACTATAAGATTAAATGCCAATAATGGATGATCGTGAATGTCACATTCAATGACATTAAATACGGTTCATGTGTTTAAAATGTCATGAAGTGATTTTTATTTCGACTTTTTATTTATATTTTTATTAATATTCTACTAATTATTTGTGTTTTCGTTATTTAAAATAAAAATTATGTCAATATGTATAATTTGGCTATCAGTTTGGCGATTTGTATAATTTGGCGAAATTGATGACGGGATAAAAGAGTAGTACCTATTATCGTTATGAGTAAAAATGCGATGTTTTAAATAATGACGTCATTTTCTCTTCAAATGTTTTTTTTTTAAAGTTACTGTTATTAATAATATGAAAAAGGCATCCGTAATAATATTGTAATTCCCATTTATCTGGTTGCTGAAAGACATCATTTTCCTCATTTGAAATTTTTCTTATTTTGCTTTAGACATTAATTTTTATCATAAATTATTTTCTGTTATTTTATTTACATTATTAATATGATTTCTCAGTAAATATATTTTTTTACCTCAATTAGTGCATAATTACACGCAATCATTTTGGAAAATAAATTTTTATTATCGAGAGAAAAGCTAAACTGATTTTCCACCATTTTGAAGAAATATCGTAAAAAGCATTTAAAATAAAATATAAAAATGGAAATAAATTTAAAAATAACTAAAATGGGCACAACTACAAATTAATAGCTTTCATTTAAAAAAATAATTATCAAAATCGGTTGAATAGAAAATTCAGGGCTGATGACACGACATTTTTTAGCTTGTCTGAAAGAAATAGCATCGGAGCCTAATTAAAAAAAAAAAAAAAAAAAAAAAAAAAAAAAAAAAATCTATTTTTAACTTTTTACTTTATTTTTAGTAATGGATTACATCAGTTGCGCCGTTTAAATATTAAAAACTATAAAAAAAAGACTAAGAAATAAATTGAGATACAGTTTTCATACAATTGTATTTAAAAATACATCTTTTTCTCTATACGATGGTGTAAAAATTAAACATGTGCTTGGTTTAGAAGTTTAAAAATTTGCAGTACCGAAAACTGTAAAACTAAAGTTTTATTTCAAATTCGAATTTATTGCCATTCACAAAATGACGTCAGCATTACACACTGTTATGTCTGTTCTTTATAATATAAATAGATATATAGATATCTTGATAAAAATTAAATATTTTAACTATTTTAATAACTACCTTTTTATGAATAATATTATTATTGTTGCTGTTGATTGCTATTGTTATTTGTTTGATTTTTACTCCTTTTTCCTATTTTGATAAATACTTCTTTTTAGCTATTTATTTAAATTGAAAGATCCATTATTCAAACCATAATTTATAAATGTAAAGATCATACGGGGATTAATTATGCATTCCTTCATTATCCTTAAAATAAGAAAGAAAAAGAAAGAAAGAAATAGTGGTCAATAGTATATAGTATTCCACATTTTCTATTACAATTAAAATATGCATTTTTTACAAGGCAACTTGGGCCCTCGTTCAATAAATCCAATTCGCTCATTAAAAGCGCCCACATTTCGGAATCTTCTCCTTTCCGCTTTAATACGTTTCCGACTGTAAAACTCGTTTTACAGGTAAAAAGTTGAGGCCTCTGTTCCTGCGAGCGAAGACATTCGCTAGCTAATACTATTCCTATGGGGAGGTTATTTTCTAATATCTCGTTTTCATTTCGACATTTTAAAATATTTTTTTTATTTGCATTGGATAACAGGTTCTCTACATCGCTCCTGTTTTACTTTTTCTATTTTGGTTGCAGATATTTTTTTTAATGACACTGACATTTTGAAACCAGTTTTGAAAGTGAAAGTAACTTTATAAAGAATATCTGCTACCAAAATCAAAAAAGTAAACAAGTCGGAAATTGTACATCAAACGTAGAAAATGAGGTCCATTCGTACTTATAACGAAGTTTTTAAAATACAGTCGAGCCTCTATATAACGAAATCCATCGTTCCAGTAAAAAATTCGTTATATAGAGAAATTCGATGTATAGAGTATGATGTTAAAAATAGTATTTAATGTGTAAATTTTGAACAAATATTATTTTTGATCTTTTTAATTAAGAATTTGAAATGTTTAAAAGTATATATTAACCTAACATTTTATTTCTTACTTATTTAAGCAGTTTCAAAAAAGAGAAAAGACATTTATTTGAAAGCTTAATGAAAATCAAATAAGGAAGACTTACATAAATTCCAGAGGAAGAAATCTGTAATTTTTTGTTGTTTTGATTTTAAAATTACAATTGTTACGCTCTCAAAAAAAAAATTCTCAAATTTTAGCAAGGAATGAAAAATTGTAGTTGATATTTTCCTCCATTTGAAGGTCTCTCTTATGTGCTCTCATTGATTCCTCTCTTATATGTGTATCAATTCAATTGACTGTGTTTTGAGAAGGATGTTGAAAGGTGTGTGGGAGGTGGGATGAACTTGTTAGATTTAAAGAATAAGGAAAGAAGTAATATTTATAAAAAAAAAAAAAAAAAAAAAAAAAAAAAAAAAAAAAAAACTCTCTACTGAACGATAAATCAAAAATAAGTGATGGAAAATTGATTCCATATGATTTCGAAGCTTTTTTAAAACTGAATAAATTAAGATCAATTTATGAAAAAATTCGTTATATGGAGATAGATATTTCGCTATATAGAGTCTGTTTTTAATGTAATCATGCGAAAAGGGGACCGTTCTTACTAAAAATTCGTTATATGGAGAAATTCGATGTATGGAGTTTCGTTATATAGAGGTTCGACTGTATTCAGATCTTGGTGTAATAGTATACAGTGCTTCGCATACAGTTTAGTAGTCGAAATCTTTTGTATGTTCCAGTAATACTATTTACTTTCTATGGTACATGAAATAACTTGCAGTAAATCTCGGCAATTTATATCAAGTTCATAAAATGTGAAATTATTTAATGCAATAAAACGCACCCTAAACAATGTTTCCCCCTATACCATTATGTATTGGAATACATTTATGTAACCCTGTAAATTAATAACAAATATTATTTGCACGCAGGTTGTGTAGAATGTATATTTTAGTGTATATTTCATAGATGCATATCTATTTTATTATTTACGAAAGCGTGTAGCAGCATTAAAGTGCACTTGAAACCATTTTTACCCATTGAACGTAGTGTAACGGAATGCTTTTGATTGTCCCTGTAATTGATCTATTTATCCGATTTCCATAAAATTTGAAATGATTCGACAAAATTATGCAAAATTTATACATTTTAAATTTCAAACGATTCATTTGGGTAGTTTTTGCTCTGTTATATACAGATCGACAGACGGACGGACTGAACGACAACTACATATGCTCTGTATTTACATAATTACAAACGCACCTAAAAAGAAGAGATGTAGAGAGGGACCTCAGCTATCCAATGCAAAAAAAGTTATTTAAAAAATGTCGAAATGAAAACCAGATACTACAAAATAATCTCCACATATGTATAACATTAGCTGGCAAGTGTCTTCGCTCACAGGAACAGAAGCTTTAACGTAATCCGTTTGGAAGTCATTTGTAATTTTTTTAAATGTTTTGTGGTTTTTCATTCTTCTTTCTTTAGCCTCCGATGCTATTTCTTTCAGACAAGCTAAAAAGTGTCGTGTCAAAAATTTTGGCCCACTTTTTCATAACCTGGCCGTTAAAACGAGACATTCATACAATCTATTTATCTATATTATAAAGGCCAAACGTATATGTGCGTAACGCATACGTCATTTTGCGCATGGCAACACTTTCAAATTTTAAATGAATTTCGCCATTGCAAATTTTGCTATTAAAAGTTTTTAAGCTTCTTAATGTCGCATATTTTCAATTTTTACACCATCGTGTAGGAAAAAAAAATTACTTTAAAATGAAATTTGTTTGAAAGCTGTATCTTAATTTGTTTTTAAAATATTAATTTTTTTTTTCTAGCTTTTAATACCTCTTTTCTAATTGTGGCAACAGGAGTACTCCATTTCTATTTGAAGCAAAGGAAAAAAACGAAAAAAATTGAGTGCTGTATCTTTATGTTGCCATTTTCTCATTAAAAGGGAAAAAAATAGAAATTTAAATATCTACTGTTATAAAACCTCGTGAATTTTGACTTCATTTACAAAATATGATTTACACGTAAAAGAATATCAACAGTTTAATATCTATTTAAGCTAATAGCCCATTGGGACATCAAGTTTTGAATCAAAATTATCAAATTAAAATGCCAATTTTTTTGAAACGTGAATACAGATGTGAAATGTACATTTGTAAATTTTGATATGCTGAAATGATGCCGGTTTAGATTTTACGGCGAAAAAAAATTCCATGATTGAGTCAAAGTTGAAAAATTTTGCTTTTTATCATTTTGGAATACTAGCATAAGAACCTTAATTGATAACTTTATCATAATAACATACCTTTATTATTTTTTACTACTTACATATACGATTAAAGTTATTATTATGATTTTGATAACTTTAACAATTTCTACAACTACGATTTAATTCGATAGAAAAACCATTAGCGATAAATATCGTTTGTTTAAGAGGTAGAGGTATCAATATAAAACGCATTTTTTATTATAACTAATTTTGTAGGTTTATTATAAATCAGGGCTGTCCAACGCGGCGCCCGCGGGCGCCATGGTGCCCTTTGAAAATTTTCTTGGCGCCCTTTTGAAGATTTCCTGTTACTAGACTTTTTAGAAATAAAATTGAATTTTAAAGAATATTTTCTGTAAAATCATTACCATTTGCAACAGAGTGATTTTCAAAACCTGTGAAAACGCATTAAAACCCAGAAACATACTTTGAAAATTTAATAATGCATATTTTTCTGATTTGCAGTGATATATTTTTTAAGTATAATCATGATGGTTAAATGTGTTAATAACGGGAAATAGCTCATTTAAATAATCTATAAGTAATAGAAAAATAAAGGTTTTCCCACATTTCCCGTACCTTTGAAGGTACATGTGCATGAAAACTCTTTTTCTTTTTGCTGGAAACTCTTTTTCTTTTTGCTGGCCTTTGTTTGTATTACTCGAGAAATGAAATGGCTTAATTTTTCATTCTTGACTTTTGAAAGTTTAAGAGTTTTTTTCAATTTGCTTAGAAAAATTAACAAGAATGAGTAGTGGAGAGCAATGAGTAGAGCGCTGTAGAATTATCTCTCTCTCTCTGAAATCACCCATATGGATTGATCATTACGCACTTTTTTTTTATATATAAAACTAAATTCACGCCTTCAAAAATATGTCAAAGCACATTTTCACACCTTAAAAGAAACTTATGAATATCTCTGTCCTCCATGTTTATTTATTTAATTATTATTGTTGTTAGAACAGGTGCGATTAAAGTTTCTGGCACCTTACCTTGCAAACATTTTCAAATAGAGCTATCATAGAAAAAAGTATAATTTGAAATTTAATGTATGTATCTCATGAATTGTAGGGGACTTTTGTCGTCCACTCTAAGATTCATTTGCATTATGTTAAGACGCGTTTGTGTAATTATACTACTGTGTGATAGTATTGCCACTTATTTTCAGTTGTGCGAATAATGGCGCCCTTCACTGTGTGCCAAAAGCTGAGGTGCGCCCCTATTTACAAAAGGTTGGACAGGCCTGTTATAAATTAATGAAACAGTTCCTTCTTAAACATTTTCTTTCGTCAAAATTTGACGGTACCTTGTATATTTAAAAGACCTGGCTGTTTTTTTTAGTCATCAGCCCTGAATTTTCCACTCAAACGATTTTGATAATTATTTTTTTAAATGAAGGCTATTTATTTGTAGTTGTGACCATTTTAGCTAGTTTTTAATTTATTTCCATTTTTATATTTTAATTTTAATTTTAAATGCTTTTTACGATATTTCTTCAAAATGGTGGCAACTCAGTTTAGCTTTTCTCTCGATAATAAAAATTTATTTTCCATTATCCCTTTCCACCAGTCAGAAGCTTTATTTCATCAGTGAACATGTCCTCGCATTTAAAAGTAAAAAATTAATTGTTTTCTTAAAATTTAACCACAATAAAATGATTGCGTATAATTATGCAGTAAATGAGGTAAAAAAATATATTTACTGAGAAATAATATTAATAATGTAAATAAAATAACAGAAAATAATTTATGATAAAAATTAATGTCTAAAGTAAAATAAGAAAAATTTCAAATGAGGAAAATGATGTCATTCAGCAACCAGATAAATGGGAATTACAATATTATTACGGATGCCTTTTTCATATTACTAATAACAGTAACTTTTAAAAAACGTTTGAAGAGAAAATGACGTCACTATTTAAAACATCGCATTTTTACTCATAACGATATTACATTTCAATATTTCTTTTCATTATGGACACTGAGATTGAGATTTTACTTTCAGACGACTTCAGTTAGTGAAAATAATGTCATAGTAAAAATAGTTTTAATAAAACTGTTTTTTCTGTGAGTGCATATAAAATAAAATTTCTGGATTTCGCCGGCACTTAGATTACAATTTTAACTGAAAATGTGCGAATATTTGCATGCAAAATTGTAACTGGCAAACTTGACATTAAGTTTGGAAATATATTTATTATATATTGATTCAATAATGTAATTACTTTTGCTTTTTTTTTTTAACCAAATCGATCGGGTCTTTTAAACATTTCATTCGTCGAGTTCGACGGGATTCCACTCGTTTTATTGTTAAAATGCATTTCCTTTTTCTCAGAGTCTATAAAAAAGCATTTAAACTAAAGAAAAAATCCGTTTTTGATGAATCTAGTCAATGAAGAAGTAGCACGTCAAATTGTATCTCTTTATTATTCCGCAATTCCAATGTCTCAGAGATAAATTGCTAATCATTTGGGTATTTCACGCCGTTCTGTTTGCTATTATATTGATAAACACAAGAAAAATGAAGTTAGTTCATTGCATTCTAAACGGGGTCGCCCTTCTAAAAGACCTCTATAGAATTTTTTTTTCTTTCTAATCGGAGGCGAAATTGAATTCTGCAATGGCAGAATCTACATTAGACTTGTTCTTATTTAATTGTTTTTAGAATTCTCGATTATTCGTACCAGCAATTTTTATTTGGAAATTTATCTTTATTTAATCAATTTAAGAATTGTTTTAAAAAGGATTGAAATCGTGACTTATTTTGTGATTTTTTAAGAGGAAGACTGTTTTATTAGAACAGTCTTATCCGATAACAAAATCTTATTCAATCTAGTGACACATTTAAGCATAGGATCACCCATTACTCAATATAATTATCAAAATTTTACTTTTACCACTAGAAAAAGACATCCATTGTGGACATACTTTTTTAAATATTACCTCTTTTAACTTTAAACTTTTTCTAAGAAAACAATATATTTTTCTAAATTTTGCTCGAATATTTTTTTTCAGATTATTATATTTTGTTCCATTGTGGACATTCTTTTTAAAATAGTATCTCTTTCAACTTTAAGCATTTTTAAGATAATATATTTTTCTAAATATTGTTTGAATGTTCTTTTCACAGACAATTATATTTTGTAAAATGTATAGTATTTAATAAATGATTTTAAAAATATATTTATGTCAATATTGGTTGTCAACTTTCTAATGGTAAAAATCAAATTTTTATTATTATACAGTTAATTTTATAAATAATAGATGCCCCAAGAGTGCATAAATTGTCCACTGTAAAAAAAAAAAAAAAAAAAAAAAAAAAAAAAAAAAAAAAAAAAAAGAATTGTTTGAACTTATTAATACTTCATTAATTTTAAGAAATTAACTACATTATTTACCTTTCGTAAGGGGGCTCAGTAAATCATATGTTACACACACGAAGAGATCCCATGGAGTAGCAAAAATGGAATCTTTGAATGCCCGCCACCTTTATGACATTATTATTATTATTATTATTATTATTATTATTATTATTATTATTATTATTATTATTATTATTATTGAATTTATAGAAAAGCATAGTGCAAAGATGACCAAGAAGTAATGTAAAATGTATTAAGTTGTCAAAAAGATAATGATAATAATATATTTTATTTCTATTTTTTTTTATGAGAAAATTATTATTATTTGTAACAAATTAAAAAAAAATAGTAATTTACTTTTATTTTGATAATCAATGAAATAACTATAAAAAACAAAAGAATGTATTATTTTCTCTATGTATTATTTAATCTTCT
The DNA here is from genome assembly GCA_964019185.1 of Maratus speculifer. Taxonomy (NCBI): domain Eukaryota; kingdom Metazoa; phylum Arthropoda; class Arachnida; order Araneae; family Salticidae; genus Maratus; species Maratus speculifer. Next base: position 155,954,053 of record OZ025302.1, read on the forward strand.
TAATTTCTGAGTTAAGTGATCAGCTAATTTCATGCATTTAAGGATGAAACTAACTCTGTGACTGTTCGACAATAACAGGGTTTGATACGAAAAAGGTGTTAAGCGTTTTCAACAATAAGATACATGTTTTGAAAAAATTTTCTTGTGAAATTCTGTTTTAAAAAAATACCTCAAATTTAGAAAAACAGAGGTATATTTTAAAAAATTCAGATCAGTTATGTCTTAAATCAAATTATGTCTGTGAAAAATAAATTCAGATATTCATATAATGTAGTATTTCATTTTAAGTTTAAATTTCCGATAGGCTAAAGAGATGCTTCATCGTTCCTTGCCAATTTGGAAATCCTAAAATTATTTGCAGGAAAATTTATTTTGGTATTCATTTATTACCTAACGTAATTATCAAATTATGATTTTTACCAACAGAAAATAACTATTAAATTTATATCAAATGAAAATTTCATATTTTATAGACTTTTTAAAACATTTTTAAATGGAAAATAAACAAACAATTAAATAAATTTAATAAGTTTTATAAAGGCTGTATAGAAGCCAAGAATACTTGCTTTCTATTTGTGAGGTAATGAATATATGTTAGGTAATGAGTTATCCCAATTAACTTTTTGTATAATGTAACATAATATTTCGTGATTGGTGAAGAAAAATGCTGTTTTGCTGGAAAAATTATACTCAATAGTACAATCTCATGTTAATATGTGAAGAAACTTAAATAAAAGATTATCCATTGCTTAATTTAATTCTCCAGATTAAATTTTCACTGTTGGGGGGGAAAAAAGCATTGCTACACTACATTTTTAAACTGTGTCTCCTTTAATTTCAAACATTTTTAAAATAAAAGTTTTTCTTTTTTCTTGGCTGAAGTAAAATTTTGTAATATATATATTTTTTTATTCACGAAAAATGGATATCTTATATTAACATTATAATTAGGAAAACCTAGGTATTGAAAAAGTCTATTTTTAAATTTTTTATAGAATTGAAAGGCAATTTGAACTTTTAAGAAAGAAATAGCCTCTTTTACATCCTCTTCACAACTGTAGAGTACACCATAAGCTCCTGAGTTGTTTTGCACTCGTTTTCTTTATCAAATCTCAAGATTTTTTTTTTTTTTTTTTTTTTGTCAGACTTGAAATAGTCGAATTTGAAATTTATCTTTAATTTACATTGGTCCTCATGCATTGGTTTAGAAATTAGTAAAAAATAAATAAATAAATAAATTACAAAAAAATGTATTATATCTGTAAAAACTGTTAAGACAGAAAGAGGGTACAAAAAAAAAATTGTGCATTAGAGAATTTTCTTCTTATCAGTACATCAATTATTACATTTTTTTTTTTTTTTTTTTTTTTTTTTTTTTTTTACCAATGAAATTTTTTTTAGAAATATTCCATTATATGCCTGATTACCTTAACAATTTTTAATACATATATATAAAATCCAAATCGCAGCCATCGTATAATTTTTTTTAAATATCATGTGATTTAGTTTGCATAATACCTATAAATAATGAATTGTGTTTTGAAAATAAATAAATACTTTAACAAAGAAGCTAAAATTAAATATCAAAATAATTTGTGCTATGATTTTAAGAGAAAGACAATTACAAATTTATACTTTATTAATTTGTTTATTTCATTAACATTTAATAAACAACATACACAACAACAAGAAATGTGACACTTATCATCAATTTTACTTAAAAATATCTTTCAGCATGGTGAAAGAAATTGCACAGTAAACAGTGAAAATACACTGGTAAAAATTGGCATTAATTCTCCAAAGAGGAAAAGCAATATTGATAGCGTTGATCATCTAAAGAATTTACTCAATAATTTCAACTTTGTTACAAATTACTGTGAAACTTTGTTTTCTAGATAAATCAATTAAATCACCCAAAACAAAACATTTTACCCTATTCGGGATGTCAAGTGCTTCTATTGCAACTGGCAGCAAAACATTGGGGTTGTTGAGATTCTTTCTTACTTGGCATCGAGCCAGATCACTGAGCTTCCTGGGTTCCATTCTTGCTGGACACTCGGGCATCAGCGTATCAAATTCCTGACAAAACTTATTATAGTGACGATATGCTTTTATGATGGTACAACATCCATAGAGAAGACTCTTCACTTCAAAGACAGAGAGCAAGGGATCTGATGCAGCAACGAAATACATCCTGAGGCAACTAATGTATTCGTAAGCCAAGTCGAGTTGTCCCATTAATCTGAGTTGGATAGCTTTTACTACAACCGATGCCAAGAAGATTCGTTTGTAACATCTAAGATTCTTGCTACGAAGAAGACTATGTTGCACTAGCTTCATTATCACGTGCGCCAAGAAATTAATTTCATGCTGATTAGAAATTATCATTGATCTGAAAAGAAAAAAAAAGCAATATAAATAATGTGCCAAAAAATAAATAAATAAATAAATAAAATAAAAAAAAGCCAATTACAACAAAAGGTATAAATGCATAAGAATGTATACATAGAACATTATCGTACATGTAGAATGAAATAAAAACCAAATGGACACAACTTTACTCGTCACTTTTTAACTTATTTAATAGCTATTTTCATGTAAATTAATATGCATTTCTAAGAAACTATAATACATTTTTGTGACATGCAATGGCATGAGTATTTTTTATTGTCATTTGTTTAAAAACGTGGCTATAAAAATGATATTGCTTTGTTATTTATAAATCTTTCAAAACATCTAACTCATGAATTGATCTATGGCACCGATGCTATTAACGCCTATACAACTTTACCATATTTTTATTGAGTAACCTCACATTTATTCTTTAAAATGTAACTTATGTATAATTACACAAAACTCTGGTACTCATCATAGAAAAAAGTAATAAATCAAACATTGGAAACTTTAAAAACATTTTCGAATACACCATTTAGTCAAAGGTGACTGGTTGCGATTTTAGATGTTCTGTTAAATATCTATAGAAATACACGAGGAACTTTTCTGAAACTGCAGGCGTGCAAACAGCATAGAACAGGTTATATATTTCCGTGAAGATGTTTTCTCGAAATTACATAAAGGACCTCAAGAAATTGCAAATGAACGAAGATCTTTTGAATAATCCTGTCAAAGCTAGCGTAACAAAATTGTTCAAACTGCAGATTATGATTAAGTGGTCCATTTTGAGAAATTAAAGTTTTTGTAAAAAAAAAAAAAAAAAAAAAAAAAAAAATCACAAATTTTGCCAAGTTTTTTTCTTATAATTTGTAGGGTTCTTAAATTAAAAAAAAATATATTCTTTTAAAAAATATCACAAACAAAATTTTAGATAATATCCAACAATCAGAAATGGAAAATAACAAAAATTGTATGAAAAATGAGCAAGTTTAATAAATAATTTTCCATTGAGCATGCGTAAACGCACCAAAGTATAATTTGCATAAAGTGTTAGCTACACCTGTTAAAATCTAAAAAACATAGCTTGGAAATTCTGAAAAATTATCATCGATAGAATAAACTAAAAATCCGTTATTTTCAAAATGAAGCAAAAAGATGAGTGTTTGTATCCATATATCCATTGATTAATATAAATATAGCATACACATTATTGGAAGTACTACTATATTTGGATACAGCTTTTCACCTTTTTCCTTCATTTTGGGAATAACGGTTTTTCAGCTTATTCTATCGAATATAATTTTCAAAATTTTCAAGCTATATTTTTGAGACTTTCAACATTTAACTAAACATATTATGCAAAATATATTTTGATTGCATTCACGCATGTGCAATGAAACATTATTTAGTATACCTGCTAATTTTTCAAACAATTTTTTACTATTTTTTTAATTTTCGTAACTGGGCTTATGTATAATGTTTCTTGTTATAGTTTCTGAAAAGATTTATATGTGTATATCTATATATGTATATATTAAGAACGCTGCAAATTATGTGCAAAAGAGTTAACACAATTTACGACTATATTTATGAAAACCTTAATTTTTCAATGAGTATACATGTCATCCTCATAAAAACGAACACGGTTTGTTATAATGAGATACCTTATCATAATCTGCAGTTTGAACACTTTTGCTATATTTATTTTGATAGGTTTATCCAAAAGACCTTTGCTCTTTTTCAATTTGTTGAAAGTCCCCTATGAGATTTCTGGAAAAAAAATCTTCACGGAATTGTATGACCTGTACTATTCTGTTTACAATTAAGAAATTTGTGAATAATCCCTCATGTGTTTTTTAGATATTTAACATAACGTCTAAAATCGCAAATGGCTGGTCACCTTTGGCCATACGGCGTGTTAAATGGGGAAAATAGAGATTAAATAACATAATTGTATGTTTTCCATAAAGCTGATAACACATAGAAATAATAATTAATGATCATAACTCTGTATTTTGATATTATCTTATAGAAATTATTTATTACATTAAGTTTAATGATTGCGGTTTTTTATCTGCCAGCTGCGGATTTTTCCTCTACAATGTAATTTCTATAGTCTTGGAAGATAATCGCAAATAAAAAAATTTTGTTGTAGGAAAATTTTAATTTTTAAAATTTATTTTCCGTAATTGTATTTTTTTCCCCATCTTACTATGCAAAATATATATGAAGCCAAAGAATTAAAAAAAAAATTAAGTGCACAGACGACCTAGTAATATGCTTTTTAGGTGCGTTCGTAATTATATAATACGTAGCATCTATAGTGGTCGTTCAGTCCGTCCGCATATAACAACTCAAAAACTACCCAACTGAATCGTTTGAAATTTAAAATACATAATTATTACATAATTTTGTCGAGTCATTTCAAATTTTATGAAACTCGGATGCATAGATCAATTACAGGGGCAATCAAAAGTATTCCATTACATTACGGTCAATGGGGAAAAAAGTTTCAAATGCATTTCAATCGTTTGAAATTAAAAATACGCAATTATTACATAATTCTGTCGAGTTATTTCAAATTTTTTGATAATCGTGTGTGTTCCATGTAGGCAGACGATACCGTGCTACCTATAATTAAAATCTCAGTGTCCAGAAAGTGAAAAGAAGTGAAGTGTTTTTTCTGTTTTTATTCTAAAGTTGTTTTTGAGATAAGTGCAGACGATAATGCAGCAGTGAGCTGCGAGTGAGTGTTATTCTTTTAATAAAGTGTTTTTTAATATAATCAGTGCCTATGGAATAATTTGTGTAGATTGTGCTTAATTTTACATGGTCCGTCTCGCAAGGAGGTAAAAATGATTATTTATTTGAGTGAATAATCTTCGAATTAACTATGTGCTGATGTTATGTTAAGAGTTCTATTAAAGATCTGTCCACGTTGAACATGAGAGTCTTCGAATAATATTCTGCTTAAATTAGTGAAGTGTTGTGCTCAAATAATGGAAGTGTTGTGTTTAAGAAGATATTGTTTTAAGAGTTAATGAATATTTTGACAAAAAAAAAATTATACCGATCGCTGGAAATTTTTTTTTGGAACTATGCTTTTTGGAAGCAGTCAGAAGTTTAGATGCTGCTCTTCATATTTCATGAAAATTTTCTTTGAAACGACTTTGCCAATTAAAATTAAAGAAGTCATATGTTGGTTAAATCTGAAGAAGAACTGTTTAAATTATTGTGTGATTAAGATATGCACAAATAAGTTGGCCTTTTGTATATCGAGTGAACTTTTTGCATATTGAGAGAATAAAGTTTTCAGTCTGTTTTCCTGGGATGTGATAAGAGGAACTGTGCTGATTTTTTTTAAAAGTTTATCGCCTCCAGAGAGACAGTCCTGGTTTTATTTTATTAGTGTGAAGAACGACGATAAGACCTGAGTATGGTCTGCGTCCCAAACATTAGAGTTTAAGCAGTTTTGTCGTTAATGTCATGGTGCAGCAAGTGAAATGTGTGGGTAGTATGAAAGTTTGATTGCCCTGAATGCTCACAAGAACCTTTCAGCTTTGTTTTTCTTGAACTGCGCTCTACATAGCCTATGACGACTTTGCCCAGTTGGACTTTTTGCTGTGATGCCTTATGGTGCCTGAAAGGACTTCATCCTGATGAGTTTTTGTTGATTTACAGTGCTTGAAATGAGTTTTGAATGAGCTTTTGTTCCAAGGAATCATGGACTTAGTTATGACGAACTGTGTCCTGTATGCCTTCAAGAGCTCTGATGAACTGTGGATCTACTTGGCCATGGCGTTTTTGCATAGTTTGACAACAGAACTACAGTTTTGGTACTTTGTGTGATGGAGGACTTCTGCAGTAAAAGTGAAATTTTTAAAATTATTTTTATTGAAAATGAAATGATTTTCTTTAGTTTAATAGAAAATAATTAAATGGATAAATTTTTAAGTAGTTTATGTGAAAAATATTATATAGAGATATTTATTAAAAATGAAGTGTTAAAAACTTAATAGTTTTGATATATTTTTAAATTTAAACTGTTAAATTTAATTTTGAAGTTTAAGTATAATGAAGTTAAAAATTGTTACATCTATCTATATATATATATATATTTTAATTAACATTCAATTATCCTGCATTTGAGGATTTATGAAAAATATAAGATTTTGAGAGTATATTTGAACTTTGGATAAATTGTGTAATGTTTTAAGACTCTTTTATATATTTAAAATTTTTAATAAATTTAAAGTTTTTTAAAAAACTTATAAGGTGCTTAAATGGTAGGAAATCAGTTTTTGGTGCTGTCTACGGGCGGAGATTTATGAATTATTAATGAAAGTTTATAGATATTTTTGAGTAATTTAATATTTTAAATTTGTTTTGTGACATGGCTCCAGAGGTTTACTTGATCTTGCTGATTTCCTGGAGTTTATGTCCTATTCTTTTTAGTTTAAAAGTTTGGTATTTTTTTATATATAATCTTAAAGTTTAGCATATTATGTTTTAAAAAATCAAGTATATTTTTTTCAGTATGGGACGTTTCTAGATTATTATTGTTAGATTTAGAGAAACATGATCTCACGGAAAAATTTGAATTTTTATTTACAGGATGAATTTTATTATTTACTTTACACCAGTCATTGATTTAGTGCATATAATCTATAATCGGAGATAAATATTTCTTTTCTTTTTCTGAGTTCTCATAAAAATATTAATTTTTGCAATATATTTTACAGATTCTTTTTTTTTAGAGTTTTAGCGTTGTTTTAGAGTTTAAGAGATGATTTAGAGTTTTAGAGTTGATTTAGAGTTTAAGAGATGGTTTAGAGTTTTCGAGTTGATTTAGAGTTTTAGCGTTGATTTAGAGTTTGAGATGATTTAGAGTTTTAGAGTTGATTTAGAGTTTAAGAGTTGATTTAGAGTTTAAGAGTTGATTTAGAGTTTTAGAGTTGTTTCAGAGTTTTAGAGCCATGGAAGAGATCCACCATTTAAGTGTTAGGATTTTTTGCAGTTGTTTAGTGTCATGTCTGCTCAGTGCTAATTTGAGAAATAATTTTTAAAGTTGACTTTTGTTAATTGGAAGTTGAAAGTTGATCATGTGTAAGGCTAAAAATTCAATTCTTTTGATGAAGGAGTCTTTGAAGATCAGATCCATTTTTTGATTGAGTTGATGGATCTTTTTGCGGATATATTTTTTTTTATATTGAGTTTAAGCAATTGTAAAATGTTGAAATAGATATGGAAATAAATTAATAAAGTTTTTGTTACATTAATGTAATAGAACAGATTTAAATATTTTGTGTTAGATTCATCTGTAGGATTGCATTTTTTTTTTTAAGTTGTTAGAATTGTCTCCTGAATGTGGAAGGAACATCTTTCAGCTGGCTTGTCAAGTTTTCTAAATGTGTTAGACTTGGTCAGATAAAATTCAATCTCCAGTGAATATAAGAGCAATAGTTTGGGGGAACCATGTTGTAGTGTAAGAGCGAATGAACCCTATGGGCTAAACTTGGTTTAGTTGGAGGTGTTTAGTATGTGATGGACTCTCGTGGAACTGCTTGTTTTCAATTCTTGGGCTGAATTTTTGGATATTTAATGGAGATTTTTCGGAATGAAAATTTTTGTTTTGAAAACTGATGTTAAATTTGCTAAATGTCTCTGTGTTTAGTGGAGGGGGATTGATTTTCAGATGTTAACTTTGCTCCTCGCTGAGTGACAGAAACAATCATGTGATAGTATATTCAGTCAGCTGTGTAAGTTTTAGGGCTTGTGAGGAGAGTCTAATTTTTGTGAAAGTGTTTTTGTACTGGTAGACTATTTCTCGGCAATAATGAGTTTCTATGGTCTTGGTGTCAACATTGGTTGATCTGTCCTAATATGTTAAGTATGGAAACAATAGTTTATTATTTGAGGTTTATTTGTGATTCTCTGGATTCAAATAATCTGTATCCGTGCTACAACTCTTGCCTATGTGAGTTTGTGTTTTTCGAGAGAGTGAGGTATGAAGACCAAGGGCCCCAGGAGAGAGTGAAAGGGTAGCCGGGTGTACACGGCGCTGAAAGTTGTATGAATGTTATGTACCAATTTAATTATATGTGTCCTCCGGATTCTTAGGAGATGTTGTAGCTGAAACTTTGTTTTTATTGGAAATTGGCTGCTGTGAAGGGTAGGATTATTTTTGAGAATGGAGTCATGTGTTGATGTCAGACCGGGAAGTTTGTGTGTCGTAAAAATGAGATTTGGTTACCTTTGAATTTAATCATGGGGTTCCACTATTCTTAAATTTTATAATTGAATATTAAAGATTTTTGATCTTTTTATTCAATATGTGAAAATATTTTTATATAGTTTAAAACTGTTAATTGTGTAAGATATATTATTAATGTATATGATAATTGAAATTTCTTCTTATTGTGGACTTTGGAGATTGTTTAATGAATATTACAATATTGAAAGAGTTTAATAAGTGTAAGACATTGACATGCTGTGTTCTTGTTGAAATATATGTAGGGTTTTTTCAAGTGTGTATAAGGTATATAAAAGCAATATATATCAATATTTTTGAATATGTTTTAAAACCTAGGAGCCAGATTGAGTGGATCTTGTTAGTATGAGAGTAATTTTAAGTGACTACCTACCTGGTAAAAGTTGTTTTTTTTATGTGTGTAAATATTATATAAACGTTTTTATTTTGTGTATAAATATGTTTGAATATTTTGGGTATTGTTCTAAGCTTGAACTTTGGCTAATTTTTATTGTTTATTCCCGGTTATTGTGTTTTCTTTAAATATTTATTAATATATTTGGAGTTAATGTACAGATGATTAAGTGCTGTTGAGATAATGATCCTTTTTAAGATGTTATCCTTTTTTTTGTTCTAAAAATGGACATCGTCAGGATGTACTAGTGTGTTAGGCTATCCTTAAGAGGATTAAAACTATAGTGGTGTATTTTAATATTCTTGTAGTCGCCTCTCCTTTTTAAATAAAAGTGTTAAGAGGGGGGTTTTGATAGGATTTAACATCAGTAGGATATTAGCAGTTCTTATCACTTTTATCTCCTTTCTAATATTTCTGTTTAGCACTAAAATTTAAATGATATTTAAAGCAAAGGCTAAAAAGTTTATTTATCAATTGTTAAAAAATTAAATTTAAAGTTAAAGCTCTATGTAATTTAATCAATAATTGAAATTAATTGTAAGATTTGGTAAGTGGAGAATTGAAAAGGATAATGTAAAAATAGGAGATCTAGTGTTGTTAGTAGAGGAAAATATACCAACCAATAAGTGGCCATTAGGCAGAATTATTGAAGTATATTACGGTAATGATGAGAAATTTCGCGTAGTTCAGGTAAAAACTCAGAATGGAATTTTTAAAAGATCGATTAGTAAATTATGTATTTTCCTATGCCTGAAAACCATAGTACTTAAAAAAAAGGATAAAAGAAAAAAATATATATATGTGAGTGTTTGTGTTATATTATTTTTTCTTTCAATTTTTATATTTGAGTAAACATATAGTGACCTTTTGTATTTATTTGTGTAATTAGTGTACTTAGTAAAAAAAGAGTTATTATTGAATGTGAAACATGTCAATGGGGGCCGGTATGTTCCATGTAGGCAGACGATACCGTGCTACCTATAATTAAAATCTCAGTGTCCAGAAAGTGAAAAGAAGTGAAGTGTTTTTTCTGTTTTTATTCTAAAGTTGTTTTTGAGATAAGTGCAGACGATAATGCAGCAGGGTCATTCCATGTCAATTCAACCAATTTTTCCCCCATTTGTAACCCGACCGAAAGGGATTTGGATGAAACTTTGTGTACACACTAATTCTATCATGAAATGATTCCATCAGAAATTTTTCCTTCCTAGACCTCATGGTTTGTGAGATATGGGGGGTCCAATTCTTGGGGGTTTCTCAAATCTCACATTTCTTAGTCTGTATTCTGAGATTGCTGTTCCATCTTCAAAATATTGTTTCTCTGGATCTAAAACATGAATCATCCTAAAAATATCACTGTAAGAAGATAAAAAGATGCAGATTTTAACAAAAAATATTTAAAAAATTTACTTGTAATATTTAGGATGAAAAAAGTCAGCCAAAGTTGAGAGTTATGGTTATTTTTCCAAATTTTTGTGACTTCACGAAAAAGGCTGTACACAAAAAGGCAAATTAAATTTCCAATTTCTTTTTGTTTTAAATAAAAGTTTACTTTTTGGGCTTTCTATCTATGAAATAAAAATGATGTGTTTCGCATGGCTTATGCAAAAATTTTGGGTACTTTCCAATTAGCCGGATAAGTGCTTTATTTTTACATATTATATATGCATACAAAAAAGCAAATGAAATTTCCAATTTCTTTTTGTTTTAAATAAAAGATTACACTTTCCACTTTCTATCTGTGAAATAAAAATTATGTCTTTCACATGGCTTATACAAAAATTTTGGGTACTTTCCAATTAGCCGGATGCGTGTTTTATTTTTACATATGTACATATGTATAGATCTATATAAATACAGATGTGTTATACATGTATATATGTATGTATATATACAGTATATTGATATATATATGTATAACACTGGCGCCCGTCTAACCGAAAAGTACCAAATTTTACCTTGTTTTGAAAATCTGCACTAATTATAGGGAAAAAAGAATCTGACTAAGTTTAGCTGTGGTACTTAAATAATTACAGGAGTTTCTATGAATTACTAAATTTAATGTTATTTGATACAAAAACAAATTGGAAATTTCATTTGCCTTTTTGTGTAGAGACTTTTTCATAAAGTCACAAAATTTGGAAAAATAATCATAACTTTCAACTTTGGTTTACTTTTTCGGCCGTATATAAATCTCTATTAACTGCCCTAATTGCTTTTTTCACTTGCTTTTAATGCCGCTTAAATGGATCTCCACATTTATATAATTCATATTTCATTAAGAGCGAAATTCTGTGATGCTCACATATATTAATCAAACGCTTTTCACTTAATTTTTGTTTTATAAATGCAATAGTCCTAACTAATAAAAGTTCTTTTTCTGAATCACAGAGATTATCAATGTAGTCTATTTCTCTGTTATTTCTATAGCTAGTTTTGTGACATTCTAAACCAGTTAATATTACAATACTGCAAGCCTGAAGACTAGTAGAAGGTTTAATATCAGGCTCCATATTAAAACAATAAAGCAAAAAAATATTTATACATATCATAAACTATAAAGTAATGTAACAATCAGATTATATTTTTAGTAGCACAGTAAAAGTGAGATCATTCTTCTATGATAAGAAGCAACAGAATGACAATAATTTTATTAAATTGATTTCTAAACATCTGCTTTCATACTAACGAACATTACTCTGCCTTTATCAGAAGGTGTTTATACAAGGCAGGTGCAATTAAATCTTTAAGACTATAGAAACAAATTTAAGTTCTGTTAAACATTTGTGTATTTAAACTTGCCAATATAAATATTTAAACTGATTAAAATTAACCAAGGACAGGAAATACAAGGTTTTGAACATTTTTTAAACACAAATAATTAATATATAAGCATTCGAAAGAAAGAATGGAAATGTGAGGTGAAAAAATTATCTATTTTATGCTGTACAAAAAAAAAAAAAAAAAAAAAAAAAAAAAAAAAAAAAACTGTTTTGAATTTAATTATTGAAAATAAAAGTAAGAGATTCTTTAGATTAGCAAAAAATGCCCATTATTAAATAACTAAATGAAATATATGGACCATTCACTAAATTTAATGGGGAAACATATTACAGTCAATTTTTTTTAATCAGAAAAAACAAAGCCTAAATTTTACTTTGCAAATTAAAAAAACATGCATCAAATAACATTAAATTCAATAACTCATAGAAATTCCAGTAATTATTTAAGTACCACAGCTAAACTTAGTCAGATTTTTTCCCTCTTAATTGGTGCAGATTCTCAAAACAAGGCAAAATTTGGTACTTTTCGGTTAGACGGGCACCAGTGTTATACATATATATATCAATATACTGTATATATACATACATATATACATGTATAATACATCTGCATTTATATAGATCTATACACATGTACATATGTAAAAATAAAACACGCATCCGGCTAATTGGAAAGTACCCAAAATTTTTGCATAAGCAATGCGAAAGACATCATTTTTATTTCACAGATAGAAAGCCCAAAGTGTAAACTTTTATTTAAAACAAAAAGAAATTGGAAATTTCATTTGCCTTTTTGTGTGCATATGTAATATATAAAAATAAAACATGCTCCGGCTAAGTGGAAAGTACCCAAAATTTTTGCATAAGCCATGCGAAAGACATCATTTTTATTTCACAAATATAAAGCCCAAAGTGTAAACTTTTATTTAAAACAAAACGAAATTGGAAATTTCATTTGCCTTTTTGTTTGCATATGTAATATGTAAAAATAAAACATGCATCCGGCTAATTGGAAAGTACCCAAAATTTTTGCATAAGCCATGCGAAACACATCATTTTTATTTCATAGATAGAAAGCCCAAAGTATAAACTTTTATTTAAAGCAAAAAGAAATTGGAAATTTAATTTGCCTTTTTGTGTACAGCCTTTTTGGTGAAGTCACAAAAATTTGGAAAAATAACCATACCTCTCAACTTTGGCTAATTTTTTTATCCTAAATATTACAAGTAAATTTTTTAAATATTTTTTTATTAAAATCTGCATCTTTTTATATTCTTACAGTGATATTTTTAAGATGATTAACGTTTTAGATTCAGAGAAACAATTTTTTGAAGATGGAACTGCAATCTCAAAATACAGACTCAGAAATGTGCGATTTGAGAAACCCCCAAGAATTGGACCCCCCATATCTCACAAACTATCAGGTCTAGGAAGGAAAAATTTCTGGTGGAATCATTTCATGATAAAATTAGTGTGTACACAAAGTTTCATCAAAATCCCTGTGGGTCGGGTTACAAGGTCTGGTTGAATTGACATGGAATGACCCAGCAGTGAGCTGCGAGTGAGTGTTATTCTTTTAATAAAGTGTTTTTTAATATAATCAGTGCCTATGGAATAATTTGTGTAGATTGTGCTTAATTTTACAGTGTGCATAGATCAAATACAGGGGCAATCAAAAGTATTCAATTACATTATGGTCAATGGGGAAAAAGTTTCAAATATATCCTATACGTTTGAAATTTAAAATACATAATTATTACATAATTTTGTCGAGTTATTTCAAATTTTATGAAAATCGGATGCATAGATCAATTACAATTACAATCAAAAGTATTCCGTTTCATTACGATCAATGGGGAAAAATGTTTCAAATGCATTTTAATCGTGTTAACTCATGCGAACTTAATAAAATTTATATGCAACTATAAAGTACATATTATAATATACATCTTACATAATTTGTGGTGCAAAGAACATTTGTTATTGATTTACAAGACCACACAGAAGTATTACATTACATAATGGTATAGGGAGAACATTGTTTGATGAGCGTTTTAATTGTAATTCACTATTTACAATTTTATGAGATTGATATATGAAAGTAATATTTTTAAAATTTCGTTATCGTACGAACGCACCTAATTTGCTACGCTTCACGTGCAATTTCCAACTTGTTTCTCTTGGTAAAGAAATATGAGTGATTTTCAAATCAAATACTGTATTCTAAAGATAAACCACTTTTGCCGAATAATATTAAATATTTATTAATTAAGAATTTACAAGAAAATGTAGTCTATTTATTTCTTCATTATTTTTATTATTATTATTACTATTTCAATTCAGTCAATTATCATTGAAATTCAAATTTAATATGAATTATCTTTCAATTCAATTTACAAAAAATCGAATTTTTGACACTTGCACCTTTTGGATTCTGAGGTCGTATGATTGAAAAAAAAAAAAATGAAGTTAATCCGCTATTAACTGGATGCTAAGAATGGTGCATCTATTTTGCTACATTAAAAATTTCACTATTTTTACAATATCTAAAAGGGAAATCATTGTTAATGTGAGCAAAATTTTTTGAAATTATATTTTGATATTTTGTGAATCTTTGCAAGATTTTTTAGTTACCCTCATTTATCATCAATTTGGCAAAACAGAAATTTCGTTTAATCATTTTACTGAATGTTTTTTTTTTTTTTTTTTCAAAAACTAATAATTCTAAAAAAAGTCTTAAAAAGGAGAAATTGGTAAAGCATTATTACGTAGTTAGAAAAATTAGTTTATATGAGCTGTAATTTCCCAACCAAGTAATAATGTGACTATGTCAGCATTTGAAGCAGGGACTTTTGATTGCTGTTAGTCAGTGCTCTGCCAATCGAGTTATCTTGGACAAATCTAGTGAGGACATTTTTTTCACTTATTTCGAAATTTACAACATGTATTATTTAGTTACTAATTTTAAAAAAAAGTATTAAAAATAAATCCAGTAAAATTAGGTTATGCTGATGGAACGTGAAATAATGGGAAAGGAAAACTGTATAAGGGAAAATATGTTCTATGCATTAAAAAAATTCCCTATAAAAGAAATATTCCATATTTTGATTTTATTAATTTTTATTAATCAATTTTAATATCAAAAATTAGCAGACGTGATATTTATATTCATTAGAATTATTCTGTGTGTGAGTTTTTGATATCTTTATCTTTTTTTTTTTTTTTGGCTTCTGCGAATAATAACTAAAGAGAGGAATTTAATAATTCTTTAGATTCTTGTATAACCGATATAATTGTTTAGAGTTGTATGCTACAAGTGCATAATTAAATAATATAAAGATTCAAGTACATAAATAAAGGATTTAAAAGCTGTAGGACAATCTTTTGTTAAACGAAAATCAAAGAAAAAATCCTTACTCAACATAAAGAAAAAATTAGTATGAATAGTGAAAACACGCAGTTGAACGTATTAAACACATTATTGAATATCAAATGGGATAAATTTAGAGAAATCCTAAACATTTACGGTTTGTTTAATATGTTTTATGTATTAAAAAAATCACTTATAAAAGAAATAATTCATATTTTGATTTGATTAATTTATATTAATAAATTTTAGTTCCAAAAATTAGCAGACGTGATATTTTTATTCATTAGGATTACTCTGTATGTGAGTTTTTGATATCTTTATCTTTTCTGGTGGCTTCTGCGAATAATAACTAAAGAGAGCAATTTAATATTTTTTTAGATTCTCGTATAAACCAACATAATTGCATCCAATTGTATGGTACAAGTGTATGGTTAAATAATTTAAAGATTCAAGTATATAGATAAAATATTAAAAAGATAAAGAACTATCTTTTGTCAAAGGAAAATCAAAGAAAAAATCCTTACTGAACTTAAAGAAAAAATTAGTATCGATAGTTAAAACACGCAATTGGGCATAATAAACACATTGTTGAATATCGATTGGGATAAATTAAAAGAAATCCTAAACATTTACCCTTTGCTTAATGTTGATAAGATATAGAAATGATTGGAAAGACACAGTTTTTTTAAAGGGAGGGGGAGGGGGGAGGGAGAAAAAGAAAAAAGAAGTAAATTCTCCTCTTATCAGAAAATATACTTTATGTATTATTAAATTTTTAAGAAATAATTCTAATTACGGATAATAATATTAGTATGAAATGGCATCCAAATCAACTGATAATACTTTTATAGTTATGTGATGGAGAGGGCATAAAAGAAAAAGAAATAAAGCAATATAAAGTTACTAGTGTTGGAATTTCTTCAATTAACTAAAGTGAATTCATTCCACGAAAAATATTTTATATTACGTTGCAGGATTAAGTGTTTTAAGCGTTCAATAATTATTAGGCTTCCCGCCACCTAATTTATTTAACAGTGACTTTTTTTCTGATATGTTTACTACTTAACGAAAATTAACAGGCAAATCGTAAAATTTTACCCTGTCGGACTGGAATGAAATTGCTTCAACAGTAAAAGACCTACATAAAGGAACCCTATATAATGCAATTCTTTAAAATCAAACAAATTCTTAGTTATGAACAATGAATGTTGAAGTTTATAGGCATCTAAATTCCACACTGTAAAAAAGTTTTTTTTTTTTAAGAATTTTGATTTTTGCATACACTTAAGTTAAAAATTATGCAAATAAAAATAAAAGCAAACAATAAGAATAAAAGCAAAATATTAATGTTATGACCTGGCTCGAAAAGAGTTTAAATCATAGCCCTGTTTAGTCTTGATTTCTGCATAGCTTTTAACTTCGATACTGTTAAAAATTGTTTCATTTGGATGAGTTCTTATCAAAAATACTTTTGAAGCTTATAATTTTTCATATTTATGCTTTTTATTATTAAAAAAGCGCCAAAGTCTGTGATATATTTATTATATCAATGAGTCTCTATTTATATGTAAATGTTTCACTTATACTTTCATATCGTTAATCCATATTCCAGATGTTCGAGACTTTGAAAAAGGTTATACAATAAAACCTTTTAAAAAGGAATCACTTAAGAAGGAAAACAATACGTTATAAACTTCCCTACTTGGGAGGTGTAAATGTAGTTTTTTTTCTCTCTCTCTCAGGTATTATTATACTTATTTTGCATGGATCAACATATTTTCCGTTTTAATCATCGTTTAAATAAGGATTCCGTCACTAGCAGAGTCTTTTTACTGATTTTATTGCATTTTAATTTTTTGTCTTTAAATCTACTATTGCTTAAATAATGAATTTTAAACTATTTTTTTTTCTTTTTTCGTAAAATAAAGACGGTTTCAAAATATATGCGTTTTTCGTAAAAATTTTGACTGGGCTTATATTTATTTTATGTATGAATTGGGTCAGTCACAGACAATGATTTTAATACGGGTTGTGTCGAGACCGGGATTGGAAATTTCCTCCCGTGCAGGCCTAGAAAGAAGAATGCAGTTCCAGCACGGTATGAAAAAATACATTACGCCCGGCCTGGCGAGTTTTCTGATAAAAGTAACGTCCGAATCCGAGCCTCGTTTGGGTCTAGAATACAGACTTTTTTTTAACAGCCTCGTCAGGACGATAAAAGCCTCTAATTAAGGGAGCTAGAATTATTTAAAAGTTCTTAATCCGCATACTAATAAAAGCATTGTTTTAAATAACTGGAGTACTTTTAAACAATACAGAATAAATGTGAAAAAAAAAAAAAAAAAAAAGTCAAACTGAATCGGAAATTTAAGCTACAGAAACCAGTTATTTTTCGCTATCAGTATTTAAAAAAAATTTAAACATTTTGTTTGGAGCCAAACTTTGTTTAAAACTTCAAATGCGTTCTTTGCATTATGAGTCTTTTCCCTATCATTTTTCATCTTTAAATTTTAGAAGTCAAGAATCGTTAAACAAAAAATGTGCAAACTTGAAATATGTCATTTTTGGTTATTTTACAGTAATTTTGTTTGGACAAATTAAAAAAAAATTAATTTTGAAAATACGATTTTTTAAAAAGTAACATCGTTTTTTTTAAATGCATTTTTAATAGTTTTAAAATTAATATTGAAAAGTAAACCTCTGAAACAAAATTAAAATTCCCTCTTTAATTTAATAAAAAAAAGAAAGAAAAAGAGAAAAAATCCGATGAATACAATTTCGGGTAATAACGATTTTAAATAATTAAATTCAAAACAATACTAAACATTTGTAATTTTTATAAACTTTATAATAAAGTTTTGCATGCGATTTCGTTTGCAAATTACATGGCTAATCATCACGGAAAAAAAAATCAAAATTCTAACTCAATATATATATACATATATATTTATGCATTTTACTAGACCTGTTAAAGTAACATTGTTTCTTGAATTGCGCGTATTATAATTTGTGTCAAATTCCTTAAAACCTGATGAATTATTTAAACGGATAAATAATCCGATCAACTTCGTTCTTTAAACAAAATTTGTGTTATACTATTGCCTTTTACATCCACTCTTTAAAATAAAAACAATCGAAAATTTTTATATACCTTTCATCAAAACGAATTTTTCGAGAGTCCGAGAAAAATAGTTTCGGATAATCGAGGTTACTGATACTAAATAAATTCAAATTGCATCTTCATCTATGCAAGGTTTGCAGATATGAAGGTGCAATTTTCTGTATTTAATTCAAGACTGGCTAAGCAAAGTTATTCCTAATTGGAAAATTAGGCCGTATTTTTTCAAATAGCCCCCCCCCCCCTCCCCCCGTCATGGAGTTGCAAATTATCTCATCAAATTTTGGACCTTTTTTATGAAACTTTGCAATTAAATGTGTGTTTCAAGGGCATTAAGGAGACAGTCTTTTGTTTTGATAATTATGACTCACAATGTGTACATATATATATGTGTGTGTAATGATTATTAATTCAGATTAACTTGAAGATAAATTTTGTCAAAAGCTATAACTTAAGCGAAAAAATATTTTTTTAAAAGTGAATACCAATTTTTTAAAGTAAAGTTATACAAAACATAACGAAGAAATAAAACTGCAAAAACAACCTAATATTATTTTTGAAATTAATTTATATAGAAAAAGTTTTTAATATAAAACGGATTATACAAATTTTTTATATAAAGTTGTATAGAAATGTCTGATTTAACATTGAAAAATAGCCATAAAAAATCTATTATAATTTTTTTGAATTGATAAACATAAAAAGTTTCTATAGCAAAACGCACAATAGGTTAGAACATGCAAAATAACTTTAAAAAGTAAAATAAAAAATGATTAATGAAAAATTTTGATAATTCCATTAAAACCTGAAAAAATTCTATAGCGGTTCAAATAATAATAATAATAGAAATCTTCAAATTAGTACTTTAACAAAATATGTAAATCCAATAATAATAATAATAGAGCTATGAAGTATTTAATTAGATAACTGCCTAAGTCATAAGCATTACAAACAAATACGTGCGACAAGATTGCAGAAGAATGACTTGTAAAATCTATAAATATTCTTCTAAAAAACACAAAATTAAATATTCCATTAATAAATTATTGCTGTAGAATGGATAGTAGATAGTAACACGCAATTTTCACTTTCTTGTTGCATGTGTCTGTCCAGCAATTTATTCAACAATTATGTAAAAATAAGAAAAAGAAGGATTTTACTTACATGAAGTCTCCTATGTATTTATGGGCTTTTCTATACAGGTTGGAATTTTCTTCAGGTAGACGTATCACCAATCCGAAATTCAGTAAAAGTTTCATAAATATGGATCGGCCGCGTAGTGCAGCCAACACATGGACGGTATCACTTTCGCCAGAGAAATGGAGGAGATTCCTCAAATGTCTGATAGTGTAGCAACAGTCATTTGTTTTTAAATAAATGACACTCATTACAGTGTTTAGCAGAGTTGATAAACTTGCAACGTCACCATTCTCTCTTAAATCTTCAAGACACACCAATAAAATGGAAGTAAACTTCTTCGAACACGGAATCATGCTATATGCTCCATCAGAAACAGGAAACAACATGGCGTATTGCTGCAGACTTCTTTAGATTGCAATCCACATTGTGGATTTAGATTCTCTAGATAACGTTGTAGAAATCATGTTGGTCAAGAATCTGGAAAAAAACCCACAATCGCAAAATGAATAAGTGGTCATTTCAGGACCATTTGCAGTAGCAAGGGCTTCCATTTTCTTTTCAATAATAATTTCTGTTACTAGCCTTGGTGAGCAAAAATTTGAGTTTGCTAAAAAGCGTTAACGGACAGTCAAATAATCTTCAACATGTAAAATGGTGCTTTAAAAATTTTACTGGTGCTTCAACAAGGGCTATCAGCACAGAACAAAGAATTCCGCCCAACCAATTGCAATTTGGCATTTAGTCTTGCAACAACCAATGAAACTATTTTGAAAGCCCCCTCAAAATTACTGATAAACTACATTCATAATGCACTGCTTTTCATTTCATAGTAAATAAAAGGAATTTGTGACAGACAAAGGATTAAGCTATTTATATGACACATGAGTGATTGGTAGCTTATTGTTTGAGTATGTTTTGCCTTTATGACAAGTAGTATACATTCTTTAAGATAAATTAACATTCACTCAACAAAATGCTAAAACTCCTGAGAATTTGGTTTGGTTAAAAGGCTTAATCTTACCCTTTTATACAGCCATTTAACCTTCCTTTAAACTTTTCTTTGTGACATATTTTCTGTCAGCATATTAAATGAATAACAATTTACAGGGATCTTTATCTAAATGATAAAACTCTTTATTTTTTCATGCCTACAAATCCCAACTGTTTGAATTTGAAAGTTGTTAAATTTAAATTCTTTTAAAATATTTTTTTTTCACTGAGAGAACTAGCAAATATGTGTCATATTATAATTGTTGTATTAACTTTAGAAAAGAAAAAAATAATAGTAAATATCATAAAAAAGAAATTATTACTTTTTTAATATTTACTTTACATCATGATGAGAATAAAGCAGTGATTGTTATAGTCTAAGATATGATAGGAAATAAAAACTGTATTTAAATTTCAGCTAAATATTGGTAAAATAAAAATGTTAAAATGCGTTTTAAAATTATATGGTTGAGCAATATTGCTATGAATTCAAGTTTATCAATTTCTATCCATGCGCAAATAGACACAAAATATTAGCAGACAACATATGTACAAACTATCATAATGTTACTTTTATTTATATTATTCTTAAATTTCTTTATCATATTTTCTGGTAGAACATTGTTAAAGTATTTGAAATCACTTAAGGGTGTTCATATTATGACATTTTGCGAGACTGAAGAAAAATTAATAAGTAAATCTTATACTTTTCGGCGATGTAAACTCCGATTCAACAGTTTTTCTAAAAAAAAGTCACTACTTAAAAAAAAAAAGAAAAAGTAAAAAAAAAAAAAAGAAAAAAAAAACAAGATTTTGAGAAAAATAAGTTTAAAAGCTTATTTAGCAGCATGATGTTTAATGAACAAAAAATATTGTAACGAATTGAAAAATCATGAAACTGCTTTAAGGAAACATACAACCTACACATTTGCGAAATGTAAAAAATACGAAATAATAATAGTAATGGGCCATTTTCACCATTCGCTTACATTTCATGGTAACGGACTTGAAACTTCAAATAAAACAAAAAAATTATTAAAATGAACTAGCTTGTATATTTTCTAACTTAGAAAATAATTTACATACACTCTAAAACTATTTAGTAAACTTACTTAGCTGCTTATATTTCATCGCTTACAAATATGGTAACAGATTTGAAAAGTAATGAACTTGACATTTCAAATAAAACTATTCGAATAAACTAGCTTGTTTAATTTCTGACTTAGATAATAATACACATACCTTCTGAAACAATTTAGTAAACAATATTTAATTACAAAAGTGCAAAAATCATTATTTTAATATTAAAATTTACGATAACAGACTTGACAATGAAAAAAAAAAAAAAAATACCAACCTTGATAAAAGCTTTTTCTTGACACTATTACATTGCTTCACAACTGAAGAGTAAAAAATGGCAAGTAGTAATTGCATGAATAGTTTAACTACATCGCCGAATATTTGCTTCTAACTTTGGGCAGCATTCGAAACCTAATTTGATTAAAATAATCACAAGCTAACAGACTTGACAAAAAGTGAGGGACAAAAGATTTCTGGCTATTTTTTAAAGAAAATAACTTTTGTGACACTTTTTTTTCATCAATATAGAACACTAACGGTTCATATTTAAAATAATTAAACCTTTTTATTTTAAAAAGTTTGCTCAAAAAAAAAAAAAAAAAAAAAAAAAAAAAACTATAGTTTTTTGCTTAGAGTCAAAATTTTAAAGATTTATATCCCAAAAATTTTTATTGATTTTTTTAATTTTTCGTGTTAGAAATATTCAGTATAATCTTCTTTAGTTAATGCATAGCTCAAATCAAACTTTAAATATTAATTTACGTTTGAATTTTCTTCTTTAAACTCTGGGACAGCATATGTAAGCGAAATTTGAAAATGGCCCTAATAATAAAATTTAACACAAAGAAGTATATTCCTCATCTCTTAATGTTTGATTAATTCCGCCAATCATACCTGCAAAGTTCGTGCTATAAGATATAACAAGTTGGAAAATGCACGTGAAGCGTAGCAAATGAGGTGCGTTCGTACGATAACGAAGTTTTAAAAACATTACTCTCATATATCAATCTCAAAAAATTATAAATAGTGAATTACAATTAAAACGCTCATCAAACAATGTTCTCTCTATACCATTATGTAATGGAATACTTTTGTGTGGCCTTGTAAATCAATAACATATGTTCTTTGCACCACAAATTATGTAAAATGCAGATTATAATATGTACTTTATAGTTGCATATAAATTTCATTAAGTTTGAATGAGTGTAACACCATTAAAATGCATTTGAAACATTTTTCCCCATTGACCGTAATGTAACGGAATACTTTTGATTGTCCCTGTAATTGATATATGCATCCGATTTCCATAAAATTTGAAATAACTCGACAAAATTATGTAATAATTATGTATTTTAAATTTCAAACGATTAAAATGAATTTGAAACTTTTTTCCCCATTGACCGTAATGTAATGGAATACTTTTGATTGCCCCTGTAATTGATCTATGCACCCGATTATCAAAAAAATTGAAATAGCGCAACAAAATTATGTAATAATTATGAATTTTAAATTTCAAACGATTAAAATGAATTTGAAACTTTTTTCCCCATTGACCGTAATGTAATGAAATACTTTTGATTGCCCCTGTAACTGATCTATGCATCCAATTTTCATAAAATTTGAAATGACTCGACAAAATTTTGTTATAATTATGTATTTCAAATTTCGAACGATTCGGTTGGGTAGTTTTTGCGTTGTTATATGCGGACGGACAGACGGACGGACTGAACGACCACTATAGGTGCTACGTATTTACATAATTACGAACGCACCTAAAAAATGGCTCTATGTAGAAAGTTTTGAGTTGTTAGATCAAGAAAAATTATTTTTTACGAATAGACTTAATTTTTAATATACTCCATACCTTTCCAGTAGAATACTGGGCTGCAAAGAATTAAAGAGCAATGTAATGTTTTTAAAGAGATTAAAAAAAAAAACAAGACTAACATTATGCTTTTTTAACCTTTTATAATTGTAAATAAGGCCATTAAGGTAAGTCTAAAAGGGGAAAAAAAGTATTAAAATTATTTATTTCTATAAAATTACCTTCGTATCAAGAAAAGTTGTTAATTTCTTGTGCTTTTTCTCTCGACATTTGTTGTAGGAGAGAAAAAATATTTCAGCATTTATTATTTTAAGGCTGTTGGCAACTGCTCTGTTCAACAAACGCAAAACATTTTTACACATTTGCAAATTCCTTTTTTAAAGGAAAGGTGTAAAATGGAAAAACCTGACTATGGCAGCTATTTGGAATCGGAGTGTGTTATCCGTTTTGTAATCAATAAATTACATATTAAGTTATAAGCTACTTTGATCACGTAAAGTACACGTTTTAAAACCCGCTTGAATGGTTACTCTTCTTTCGCGCAGAAATTTGGTTCAAAACTTTCACTTTCACGCTATTTTCTGGAGACTTTTTTTTTTTAAACACAATAAAGTATTTAGAAAATGATTTCAAAGTAGAATTTTTGCGCGAAAGAGGAGTAACCACTCCAGTGGAGTGTAAAATGTCTTTGTCAAGTGGTCAGAATAGCTTATAAATCAATAGGTAATTTGTTATTCACAAACCGGTATACATAGTTGGATTCCAAATCATTTCCAAAGTCAGGCTTTCATATTTTTTACCTTTTCGTATAGAAATAAATTACTTCTTTTTTTAAGACTAACGTTAATGAGCTTATTTACGATTATGCAAGATTAAAAAAATATATAATGTCAGTCTTATTTCTTTCATTTTCTCTTTTTAAAATCATTAAATAGCTCTTTAAATCTTTGTAATACAGTATTTCTACTCATGGATCTACCCAATTCCACAAGGCTTGACTAATGCAGGAATATGCGGGTCAAATGGCTCCCTATGAGAGTAATTAGAGTTTTCACTAAAATGTGCCAAATGATTAAAATTAGCCAAAAGGGATCAAAATTCACATATTTTCATACATTTAGAAATGTAAGAGTGTTCCTCCTTCTTCTCTTTGCTTCCAATATCCCATTCATCTATGAGGGGGGAAAAAAACTTTATTAGAAAATTCATAATTAAAGTTTTATTATAACAACTTAGAATTCTATTGTTTTCAAAGGGTATTCTTTATTAATGTTTTCCTCACAGCGTTATTAAAATAATTAATTATGACCAATTTGCGTCATTTTATTTAAGCCATCTTATAACACATGTAGTTAAGCAGAGAAAAAGTTTGCGAAGATATACTCTTGCCAACCAATCTATCATTTTTTTCTACAACTACCCTATTGGTATTTTTTCTTAAAGCTGTGACTATCTTTTTGTGATACCCTGTATACAGAGGTGAACTACGTCGAATATAAAATTTATACATATTATAAAACAAAGATGTAAATAACCAAGTTATTGGATTAACTGGATAACATAACTTTGAAATGGCATTACTACACACTTTAATAAAACTTACAGATAATTCAAGCTGTTAGCTTCTTGTAATATGTTAAATTTTACATTTAAAATCTGCAATACACTTTTAGAGCAAGATCCCAGGGCCCCCCAGACGTTACTTATTTTCTCACAAGTAAAATGTATAGGATAAAGTAGTGCTAGTACGTGCTATGAGCGTAGTGATTATTGCTAGCTTGGACCGACGGCCAATTTACGGGTACTAGGTACCAAAGGTAGGTAAAAACACTACGAACTTTTCTTATTTTCTCAGTCTTGATTTTTATACAGCTCATATTCAAAATATTAGAATAATTACCTTTTTTTTAGAAATTGAAAATATCGTTTGGTAATTTAATGTCTTTTAATGAAAATATGCAAACGATATTTTTATTAAGGACTTATTGTTGATTAAACTTACATGTTATCTTAAATTTAATATCATTTTTGAAAAGATTAATTGCAAAAAAAAATTATTTTGAAAAGTCAAAATATTAGAATATTTATTCAATTCGTTCAAAATATTAGAATATTTCACATTAATTCTCCTTTAATTATTACCAATTCTTAACTGGTGGCATCATTGATTAAATTCAGACTATTTTATTTAAAATCAGTATTCTTTTTTGCAGTTTGTTTCTTTTTCGTCTTAAAATGGGCCGTGTGAGTGATATTCCTGAATCTACTAAACTTCGTATGGTTGATTTGTATCGACACGGTAAAAATCAATGTTTTATAGCGAATTATTTACATTGTTCGCAATCGAGCGTTAGTAAAATACTAACACAATATTCAAAAATTGGAAAATTTCAAAATAATCGCCGAAATGGGGGCCGTAAACCAAAAACATCTGCTAGAGATGACAGGAAACTGAAGCGTATAGTTAAGAAAAACCGTTTTAAAAGTGTGCGATTCTTGCACCGAAAATGGAAAGAAGAAGGAGTTGAAGTTTCTACATCGACAACATTTAGACGTCTCCATAAATTTAAATTTGAATCTCGTGTACCGAAAACAAAACCTCTCATGACTGCAAGACAAAAGCGTATAAGATTGAATTGGTGTAAATCAAGACGTTTATGGAGCAATGAAGATTGGAAAAATATATTATTTAGTGATGAAAGTATGTTTTGTGTTTCATATGGTAATCAAGGTATTCGAGTTTGGAGAATGAAGCAAGAAGCATTTGACAAAGAATGCCTTAAACGTTCCGTAAAATTTGCTGCTAGTGTCATGGTTTGGGGTTGTATGAGTGCAGAAGGACCTGGAAAGTTATGCATCGTCTACGAAAAGGTTAACTCTCTGATATATCAAGAAATTTTAGAATATTACATGATTCTATCATCAGAAGATTTATTTGAAGATGATTTCATCTTTCAACAAGATTTAGCGTCCCCGCATACCTCGGTGTCAACTAAGAATTGGTTCCGCCAACGCAGCATTAAGGTACTTCCTTGGTCACCAAATTCACCAGATCTTAATCCTATCGAAAACTTATGGTGTATAATGAAGAAAAAACTTCAAGAAAATCCTCCTTCAAGTAAAACTGAGTTAATAGCACGTATAAAGTCTATTTGGGCTAATATTGATAGAAATGTTTGTAAACACCTTGTATATAGTATGCAAGATCGATTGTACGCTGTTATGAAAGCTAAAGGGGATGCTACAAAATATTAACTACCATTTACTTCATATTCATAAGGTAATATTGTTGCGTAAAATAAAATATTCTAATATTTTGAACCAATCTAAATTTTATTCTAATATTCTGGTGTGTTTAAGGAAGCTGTATACCTAATTTATTGTGCTGTATTTTATATTTTATAAATGTTAAAGTCTTATCTAAACATTCCAGATTTAATTTATAAGAAATTTAATTGCATTTACTTAGTATAAAAAATAAATAAATGACAAATAATTTTTTCTTATTACTTTTTCTCAATTATTCTAATATTTTGAATATGAGCTGTATATGATGCTCAGGGAACTATTTCAATACTTTATGTAAGCTCCCAGACCAATTGTACCGGCCAAACATCCAGCCAGACATGCATAAAGTGTCGCTATGAGTATGAGCGTGAGCTTAAAAATTAGATAGTTTTATAACATAGCTTCATAAAACTTATGTTATTAATGGTATAATGAAAGTCTTCTGTAATAATTAAGTAATATTTTAACTCTTAATTTTAAATATAATAATTATCGCATACCGAAATGTGAATACATTTGATGTGGCCACGCGGTGTTTTTGATCTTTAATGAGTTTTGCAGGAAAGTGACGGTTGTTTGGCAAAAGGAAAATCTTTCCCTCAAGTAGGGTGGATTGCTTATCTCCCGACACTTTTGTTCACTCCCCTTCGTTCTATTATGAAGAAACCACAAATGGATCCAATGCAAAAGACTTCCCCACTTTTTCCAAGAATTTAGTTGAAGGGAACAGTATTGCAGTCTGAAACCAGCCTTAAGCAGCGTTCAGACTTGCATTTTGCTGAAGTTGAAGTGAATTCTTGGAACACCCGTCTTCTTTCTCCATCTGCGGTTTACTGACAATAGAAAACAGGGGGGGATACAATGGTCAGGGAGATAACTATCTTAACTCAACCATACTTAAGAGAAAGATTCCTGTCCTACAATTGGATTGAAGTTGAACCACAAAAATCATCAACATCCAGCCGCCTGCTAACCGCAAAAAGTCTTTGTGTGTGTTTGCAGCCTTAGTCAAACCATGCTAATGTGGGGGGCTGAGGGGGTTACAGCACCCCCTGAAATTTTCGAAAGTGATATGAAAAAAGTGCTGATTTTTTTCCTTTCCTTTTGGTAAAAATTTGTATTTTTTTTTTTTTTTTTTTTTTTGAAATATACATTGGATAGCCATTCTTATTAGTCCACATTGATACCAAGGAAGAGAAATGGGGAGATGATGAATTTACAGTCCCCTCCTCTCGAAATAGTTGAAAATTAACCGAAAAAATGTTTTCCTTACTTTTTTAGATAAATCTAACATTCACATTTTTACTTCTGTCATTCTGCGAAATAGCTGTTCTCGTTAACCCTATATTAGTCCAAATTGACATGCAGCATACCCAAAGATGGGAAGGGTCTTGATAATATTTAGAGCCCTCATACCTTGAAATAGTCAAAAATGAAACATGTATTATAAATGAAATAAGTAAAAGGATTATATAATTATATTTTAAATGCATTAACGAAATACGAAACAATGCCACGGGTACAATATTTGGTGATTTATCGCCTGCGCCAGGCTACCATAAAAATACTAAGTTCTCGATTTCTCGACGCAGGTATCATATACGCACCACATTAGCGCAATTTTTTTTTCTGACTTCAATTTGGTGATAACTTTGTTTTCAAGTAGCAATTGAATATATATTTTAAACAATTTTCTATTATTTTAAAAAGGTAATATTAATAAATAAAAAAAAAGTTTAGCTAATAATTATAGGGAAAAACAATTTAAATCATAAAAAAAAAAATTAAAGTAAATAATCAGTTTATTAATAAATAAACAATGGGCGGGGTACTATGTAAGACATGTAATTACCACTTTGTTGCAATCATGCAAATGTGGTCCATATATGACATGTATGTTTATTTCTCTAGCGGAATCTTCTAATTTGGCAAAAAAATTTAGCAATTAAAATAAATTATGAATAAAAGCAATATGATTTAATGCGTAATATAGATTTAAAGGGAGATCAAACTGGTCGCCGGGGCGCGGCTAGTATCAGAAAGTTTGCGCGGTTCAAATCTCGCTGGACACTCAGGCATGAGTTTGTCGAATTTATTGCTATAATTGAGTAACTCTAATTTGTTTATAATGGCTAAACATGAATACAAAATAATACTTCAAAGATGGTAAACAAAGGATGGCGTGTAGCAGAAAAGTATATTCTGATGCCCTGTTCGCACTAGGATACTTAAGTTATCTCAGGCCGCCGAACTCTCTCGGAGAGTTTCAACTTGCTTCGGTTAGATACAAGAATATCCAATCACTCTCGCTGGCTATAAAGCTTCGCTTTTACTAATTGGCTGTTGCTGCAATCTTTATTTTAAGCGCATGCGCATACGTTACATTTGTTCAGATCATAGATACAGTGGCATTCACTGAAATATCTTAGGTAAGTTTTTCAATGTAAAGCAACCAATTCCACAAAGGTACCCCTTGAAAACGGCGATCTAGGATATCTTATGTTTCTAGTGCGAACCGGGTATTAGGCAAGTGATGAATCGTTCTGCTATTCTGTTATATTTTTTAAAATTAACTGAGCTGCTTGAATTGCCACTGCATCCAAGAAAATTCTTTTATAACATTGTTTGCCTTATTTACGGGAAAAAATATTCAAAATGATCTCTCGGATAAATATTGAAGATGAGTAAAAATACACATAAAATTTTAAAAATGACAACAAAATTAGCATTTACACTATAAGTTGTTCTTAAAGCATTTCAGCTAATTTCAACAGAGTTATTGCTCGCAGCCCAGAAAAATTTTCACCCTTTCTTGAGATGTCGAAATCATCACCTCCTAAAAGAAAGGACTTTAACGTTTTTGGTAAAAGTAATTTTTCAACTAAATTAATCAATCCTGAATTTAATTGATCAATCTCTCGGATAAATTCTGACACTGAGACAAAATACACATATAATTTAAAAAATGAAAAAGAAATTAGCATTTATTTACAATATAGGTTGTTCTGAAATGATTTCAGCTAATTCACATCGAGTTATTGCTCGCAACCCAGAATTTTTTTGGCAATTTCTTGAGATGTAGAAATCATCACCTCCTAAAAGAAAAGATTTCGATGTTTTTGGTAAAAATAATTTTTCAGCTGCTTCAGGAAGAGGAAGTTTGCAGGCATTCAGATTTTTCTTCATTCGGCAGCGAGCAATATCAGAAAGTTTGCGAGGTTCTAATTTTGTTGGACACTCAAGCATGAGTTTATCGAATTAATGACAATAATCACTTTATAGATTGCGAACAACGTTTACTATATAGGTTGTTCTGAAAGCATTTCAGCTAATTCCCACCGAGTTATTATTCGCAGTTCGCAGCCCAGAAAAACTTTCACCTTCTCATGAGATGTCGAAATCATCACCTCCTAAAAGATCGAACTTTAACGTTTTTGGTAGAAGTAATTTTTCAGCTGCTTCAGGAAGAGGAAGTTTGAAGGTATTCAGATTTTTCCTTATTTCGCAGCGAGCAATGTCAGAAAGTTTGCGAGGTTCTATTTTTGCTGGACACTCGAGCATGAGTTTGTTCAATTCATGACAATAATCATCGAATACTTCGAATTTGTTTACAATAGAAAGACATGAATACAAAAGACTACTTCAAAGGTAGTAAGCGAAGGATCCCGTGTAGCAGAAAAGTATAATTTCAGGCAATTGGTCTATCGTTCTGCTATCCTGTTATGTTTATTTAAATTATGCTGAGCATCGTATACCATTAGTGTCTTCGCTCACAGGAACAGGAGCTTTAACGTAATCCGTTTGGAAGTCATTTGTAATTGTTTTAAATGTTTTGTGGTTTTTTAGCCTCCGATGCTATTTCTTTCAGACAAGCTAAAAAATGTCGTGTCATCAGCCCTGAATTTGCTACTCAACCGATTTTGATAATTATTATTTTTTAATGAAAGCTATTTATTTTTAGTTGTGCCCATTTTAGTTATTTTTTAATTTATTTCCATTTTTATATTTTATTTTTAATTTTAAATGCTTTTTACGATATTTATTCAAAATGGAGGCAACTCGGTTTAGCTTTTCTCTCGATAATAAAAATTTATTTTCCAAAATGATTGCGTATAATTATGCACTAATTGGGTTTAAAAAAAAATATTTACTGAGAAATAATAATAATAATGTAAATAAAATAACAGAAAATAATTTATGATAAAAATTAATGTCTAAAGCAAAATAAGAAAAATTTCAAATGAGGAAAATGATGTCATTCAGCAACCAGATAAATAGGAATTACAATATTACTACGAATGCCTTTTTCATATTACTAATAACAACAGTAACTTTTAAAAAACATTTGAAGAGAAAATGACGTCACTATTTAAAACATCGCATTTTTACTCATAACGATATTAGGTACTACTCTGTTATCCCGTCGACCAATTTCGCCAAATTATACAAATCGCCAAACTAATAGTCAAATTATACATATTGACATAATTTTTATTTTAAATAACGAAAAAACAAATAATTAGTAGAATATTAATAAAAATATTGATAAAAAGTCGAAATAAAAATCACTTAATGACATTTTAAACACATGAATCGTATTTAATGTCATTGAATGTGACATTCACGATCATCCATTATTGGCATTAATCTTATAGTTTGGCGATAATTTTTTGGTCGACGGGATAACTTGGTAGTACCCGATATTACATTTGAATATTTCTTTTCATTGTGGACACTGAGATTGAAATTTTACTTTCAGATGACTTCAGTTAGTGAAAATAATGTCACAGTAAAAATGAAATTAGTTTTTTTTAAATAAAACTATTTTTCTGTGAGTGCATATAACAATAAAATTTCTGGATTTCGCCGGCACTCAGATTACAATTTTAACTGAAGATGTGCGAATATTTGCATGCAAAATTGTAACTGGCAAACTTGACATTTAGTTTGTAAATATATTTATTATATATTGATTCAATAATGTAATTACTTTTGCTTTTTTTAAAAACCAAATCGATCGGGTCTTTTAAACATTTCATTCATCGAATTCGACGGGATTCCACTCGTTTTATTGTTAAAATGCATTTCCTTTTTCTCAGAGCCTATAAAAAAGCGTTTAAATTAAAGAAAAAATCCGTTTTTGATTAATCTAGTCAATGAAGAAGTAGCACGTCAAATTGTATCTCTTTATTATTCCGCAATTCCAATGTCTCATAGAGAAATTGCTAATCAGTTGGGTATTTCACGCCGTTCTGTTTGCTATTATATTGATAAACACAAGAAAAATGAAATTAGTTCATTGTAATCTAAACGGGGTCGCCCTTCTAAAAAACCTCTATCGATATTTTTTATTTATTTATTTATTTATTTTTTTTTAATCGGATGCGAAATTGAACTCTGCAATGGCAGAATCTACATTCAACTTGTCATTCTTCATTTTTTAGCCTCCGATGCTATTTCTTTCAGACAAGCTAAAAAGTGTCGTGTCAAAAATTTTGGCCCACTTTTTCATAATCTGGCCGTTAAAACGAGACATTCATACAATCTATCTATCTATATTATAAAGGCCAAACGTATCTGTGCGTAACGCATACGTCATTTTGCGTATGGCAACACTTTCAAATTTTAAATGAATTTCGGCATTGCAAATTTTGCTACTAAAAGTTTTTCATCTTCTTAATGTCGCATATTTTCAATTTTTACACCATCATGTAGGGAAAAAAAATGTACTTTAAAAGGAAATTTGTTTGAAAGCTGTATCTTAATTTGTTTTTAAAATATTAATTAATTTATTTTTTTTATTTATTTATTTATTTTTTTTTTTGTAGCTTTTAATACCTCTTTTCTAATTGTGGCAACAGGAGTACTCCATTTCTATTTGAAGCAGGGGGACGGTCGTTGCAGCAACTGAGATTCAGATAATTGTTATCGATTTTTTTTAACTTAATCGATGCCATTTTCTCAAACAAATTCAAAGTTTTTACCCGCGTGAAAAACGAGATATAAAATAAACAACGCGCTATGGAATTTTTTATTGTAATTTTTTTCGGGATAATTATGAAATATTTCAGTATCATGTTGTTTTTGTACATATTCTAGATATTTATATAGATTTTTTTTTTTTTTTTACATATGATTCTTTAAAATCCAGAACTTTTCCTTTTAAAAATAAAATGTATTACTCACAATTTACTTCAAAAATTCCTGTATCATTTATTTTTAACTGAACTATATTACCTAATTTTCTATATTTAAATACTAAGCTTATTAAAAGCAAAGCTTATTTTTGTAATTTTTACTATTTCTTGAATTTTCTTTTTTTAACCACTTAACCGGTAACAGATATAGGGAAACAATGCTTTTACCCCCGTCTTATCTCGGGGCAAACGGTGAAGTGGTTTAATGCTCATAAAATCACTTTAGTTTTAAAAGTAACACTATACTTATTCGTTTATTTCGTAGTTCAAGATTGCCAATCATTTACAAAAATGGTATTTTGGCGCGCTTAAAAAAAAAAAAAAAAAGAAAAAAAAAGAAAAAAATGCTAATTTAATTTTAATCTGCAGACAAGATCCTTGAAATCGGAAATAGTTTTTTTTTGTTTTGTTTTGTTTTAAACAATTGTAAGAATATTTATCAGAATTATTCAAATTCTCAAAAATATGAATTCAAAAAGAAAAATGGTTAGGTATTTACGTATTATCCGGGCTATAAGATAGATCGCCAAAAATAATTTTTAATTGCCAATTTTATTTACAGTTACTGATTATGTTAAAAAAATAATTTAACATTATTTAATACAGAAAATTATTAAAAAGATAAATAATATCAAATAAATTAGTAAATGTTATTATTAAACATTTATTATTATATTAATAACAAAACTATCGCCAAACTATAAGATTAAATATAACAGATGTAATTTTTCCATTTTTAATTTTTGGGTGAAAAAAGTCCAGGCCAGGATTCGAACCAGGGATGTATTGGCTTAAGCCGCCAATGCTCTACCAACTGAGCTATCCCGGACACGAACACGGGAGGAATATTTCACCCAATTAACCTCAACGATTACTTTATCTGGTCTAATACTCTGGATTAGCTCAACAGAATAAATCGAAGGTCAATATATGGAACTGCAAAAAATCTTTTTTCACCCAAAAATTAAAAATGAAAAAATTACATCTGTTATAATTAATTTACCGATTGAATAATCGTGTTTCACAATTAATCTAATATAAGATTAAATGCCAAAAATGGATGATCGTAAATGTCGCATGAGTTATAACAAATAATAATAATGTCGTTAATATAATGTCGTTACACCAAATGAGTACTACTTGATTATCCCGATTATTGATTAACTATTGATTAACTATTTAACGTCAAATGCGACATTTACGGTATCATTCATTTTTGGCATTTAATCTTATAGTTTGGCGATAGTTTTGTTATTAATATAATAATAAATTTTTAATAATAACATTTACTAATTTATTTGATGTTATTTATCCGTTGGTGCTACTTGGTCTTCCCGTCGACCAAAAAGCTATCGCCAAACTATAATAGTATTAAATGCTAATAATGGATGATCGTGAATGTCACATTCAATGACATTAAATACGATACGCGTGTTTAAAACGTCATTAGGTGATTTTTATTTCGACTTTTTGTTTGTATTTTTAATAATATTCTACTAATTATTTGTTGTTTCGTTATTTAAACCAAAAATTATGTCAATAGGTATAATTTGGCTATTAAGGTATAATTTTGCGAAATTGGTCGACGGGATAACTAAGTAGTACTAAAAACAATTTATATAATTTTAAAAAAGAAAATAATAATAAAAAAACAATTTATTAAAACATAAACAATTATAGCTGGGTTACCATATCGTGCAAAATAACGTCATTTTGGCGCCAGTGAGATACCTCGGTGCAGGAGCGTGCGAAGAGAAAACTGCACCCGGGGCAAAGTTTTGATTTGGCGCCCCCCCCCCCAACATTTTCTTGTAACTGGCTAAAAATAACGTTGGTAATTTATATTTGGTGCCCCTTAAGGGTGTATTTCGATTCAAACTGCTTGTTTTCCGATTTATTTTTGAATTCACTTTTGCTCTCAAACACATGAAACTCGCGGATTCTCTTATTTAGAAAGTGCACAAGGTGCCGTAAAGGTCAATTCTTTGATAAGTGTACAAAATATTGCAAAAAAAGCAATCAAAAACGGCAATTTGAACCGATTTTTCGGAAGTGGGAGATAAGGGTGTCGCGGACAGCTCCCTCTGTTTCTCTTTGTAAAGACTGAACGCACCTCCAAATGATTTTTAATCGAACTTTAACTTTTGTATAAAAACTGAACTCTTTTTTTTCTTTTTATTTGAACTGAACAGAAACTAAAAAATGTTTAGAATGTTTTTTTGACGTTACTATGGTGATGTAGATTTGTTTTAGAAGAATTGTTTTGTTTTGAACGAAACTGTGACTTCGTATTTAATGAAAATATTCGAATTTAATGTTAAACAAACGTAATGCTGTAAATAATTGTAATATAGTTGTATATAATTTTAAAATTAATGCCTGCAACTTTTCTTTGAGTATGATTCATTGAAAACCAGCCTGGCGCGGACCCGATATTACGGAAACGAAGCAGCCAGAACTTACCTGATCGAGAGAGAGGGTAAGTAGAAGATTTTGATCTTTATATTTAGCTGCTAATATATTAGAAAAGAGTTTACATATAATTAACATGGCGCCCGAGTTCAGAGACGCCAGGTGGTTTCAATTAAATGAAGAATTGAATATAGAAATAAATAAGTGTTAAATGCTTAATTCTATTGAAGATAATAATACTGATAATATTGATATTTAACGTATTTTGAGAACAAGATTATTTTGAAAGTTATTGAATTGTTGTATTTTGAAAAGTATAGTATTTCAAATTATTGATTAAAAAATGTCTGATCTTGAAAAATTAAAGAAGAAACGTACGGTTTCTCGAACAGCAATTACAAAATTAATTAATACTTGTGAAGTGTATCTTTCACAAACAGAACATGAAATTTCCGTTCTTACGGAACATATTGATCAGTTAAGTACGAAATATAGCAATTTAATGGCTTTAGATGAACAAATTCAAAATTTAATGAAAAATGACAGCGAACTAGAAATTGAATTTGAAACTGCTGAAAGTTATTCCGAGAAAATAATTTTAATGAAATCGAAATTAACTTTGTTGTTAAAACGAAAGTTGAACCTGAGCGTTCTGTTAAGAAAACGAATTCAATGAATGAGACTATTTTAACAGAAAATTTAGCTGCTTGTTCTCATTCTAAAGTGAAGTTTCCAAAATTGAACATTGATAAATTTAGTGGAGATCCCGCTCATTGGTTAACTTTCTGGAACCAGTACGATAATGCTATACACCAGAATGACAGTTTAAACGATATTGATAAATTTAATTACTTACATTCTTTTCTTACCGGAGCTGCTGCTAGTGCAATTAGTGGTTTTTCGCTATCAAGTGAAAATTATACAGCAGCTATTGAGCTACTTAAAAAACGTTTTGGTCGTAAAGACTTGATAATTAATGCTCATATGGGGAAATTACTGAATTTAGAAACTGTTAAGAATGTAAATAACATTTTCGCACTACGGAAACTGTATGACAGTATCGAAACACAAATCATAAGTTTGAATTCTCTTGAAGTAACTTCCGGTACATATGGTACGTTACTTATCCCAATTTTACTGAAATTAATTCCCAATGAGTTAAATTTGGAATTTCAGCGTAAACGAAAGTCACAGGAAAATCTTTTTGAAGTTAATGAACTACTTGATTTTTTACGGGCTGAGATCGAATGCAGAAAAAACGCGATTCAAATACAAGACAGGCTCATTGTTCAAAATCCACCCCAAGTGCAGAGGGATAGAAAAATAAATAAATTTAAAGTTCCTACTGCTGCTTCATTGAAGGTTACGATTGATCAGTGTATCTTTTGCGGAGATTCCGCTGAATCAGTCAAGCACATTTCTGCAGCTTGCTCTAAGTCCGTAGCAGAAAGGAAAGCATATTTAAGAAAAAACGGAATGTGTTACCTCTGTATGAAAAAGGGAAATCATTTAGCAAAAGATTGCTTTTCGAAAATAAGATGTGAACATTGTAGTGGAAAACACAATTCTTTAATTTGTGATAAGGGTAATAAAGTTAATGAGAAAAAGGAAACTAATGAGAAAAATTTCACTTTGACGAATAAAACATGTACACAGAAAGTTTTATTGCAAACTTTAATTGTAAAAATTTGCGGAAATGGTGAAGATAAGTTTGTTAGATGCTTAATCGATTCTGGATCGCAAAAATCCTACATTTCAAAGTTTGTTGCTGAAGTGATGCAATATGAAAGTTTAAATGAGAGTAACATTATTCATAGTTTATTTGGTGGAAGGGAAATGTCTGAAATTCATAAACAGTTTGTTGTAAATCTGAGTAGTGTAAAAGGTGATTACAAATGTAATTTTAAGGCTTTTGATCAAACTAAAATTTGTTCTGATGTTCCACAAATTGATGTAAGACCCCTGTTAAATGAGCTCAAACAAAATAGAATCTTTTTGAATGACACTATCCGTATGAAAAATAAGCTATTGTTTGAATCTTCGCCATCTGAAATTCATGTTCTGATAGGAGCAGATATTGCGGGAAAGTTACTTACGGGCAAGATAAGAAAATTAAGATCAGGTTTAGTATGTGTCGAAACTTATTTAGGATGGACTATTATGGGAAAAGTTCCTTTAGAAATAGAAAATAAAATTGATAACTCATTTACCTTTTCGATGTATGTGTCAGATTATAAAATTGCTGAATTATGGAATCTTGATACGCTAGGCATTTTAGATCCATCCGTTAATGAATCTAAAAGGGAATTGCATGAGCAAACACTACAACATTTTCTTTCGACGGTAAAAAGGGATGAAGAAGGCAGATTTGAAGTCTGTTTACCTTGGGTCAAAGGCCACCCCCCACTCCCTAATTATCGAGAAATCGCTGAGAAAAGATTAAAGAATACAGTAAAAAATTTAAGAGACAAGGGTTTCTTAGAAGATTATGAAGCGGTTTTCAAATCTTGGGAGGAAGAAAATATTATAGAAACTGTACCTGAAAATGAATATGATAATTCTTGCCATTATTTACCCCATCGTGCCGTTATTAGAATGAATTCCAAAACAACCAAAATAAGACCAGTATTTGATGGGTCGGTGAAAATTAAGGGGGTTCCTTCAATAAATGATTGTGTAGAAAAAGGGACCTAATTTGATAGAAACTATTCCTGCAATTATTAACAGATTTCGTGAAAAGTCAATAGGTGTAAATTCTGATATAAAAAGAGCCTTTTTGCAAATAGGGCTTAACCATAATGATCGTGACTTTTTGAGGTTCCTGTGGTGGGAACAAGGGAATCCAGATCAGTTGAAGATATATCGACATAAGAGGGTCGTTTTTGGAATATCCAGTAGTCCTTTCTTATTGAGTGCTACTTTAACAAAATTAATGAATGATGTTCCTGAACATCTCAGAGCGACGGCTAAGAAACTTTCTGAATCTTGGTATGTCGACAATTTAGTCACAAGTGTAAACAATGAAGATGAGTTAAGGAAATTCAAAAATGATTCGATTGAAATTTTGGCTAGTGCTAAATTCGAACTGCAAGATTGGGCTTATAATTTGCCATTGACGAACCAAATTGCCTGTAATGACAGCTTTTCGGAAATTTCATCATCTGATAATTCAAGATTTGAAACTTTTCAGGATCCTAATGAAAGGAGAACAGTCCCTATTCTTGGTCTCATTTGGGATTTGTACGATGATACTTTGAGTTGTGATATTAGAAGTTCAAACGCATCTAATAATAAATTCATCACAAAAAGAGTTATTTTGTCAGAAGCTCACAAGATTTATGACCCGATAGGCTTTACTTGTAGTATAACACTTATTCCAAAGCTTTTATTGCAAAAGTGTTGGCAACTGAAAGTTACATGGGATGAACCTCTTCCCGAAGATATTTGTAAAACATTTATTAAGTGGAAAAATGATTTGGCCCATTTGGCAGAACTGAAGATCCCTAGACAAATGATGCTTAATTCTGATTTAGATACTGAATTTTCTTTTCATGTTTTCTGTGATGCCTCACAAAAGGCATATGCCACATGCATTTACTTAAGGTGTAAAGAAGAGGATAAAATATCATGTCAACTTGTACAAGCTCGTGCAAGAGTCACCCCCCTGAAACCTACATCCATTTGTAGACTCGAATTATTAGCTTGCACTATTGGAATCAGACTGATGGAAACTGTTAAACAAGATTTAAAATATGAAAATATTCCCACATTTTATTGGTCAGATTCGATGAACACCCTATATTGGATAAAGCATGATGAAAACTGGGGTGTATTCGTGATGAATAGAGTAAAGGAAATTAGAAAACACAGTAATCCGAAAGACTGGAAGTTTGTTCCTGGCGACATGAATCCAGCTGATATACCATCAAGAGGATGCTCTGTGGAAGCACTAAAAGTTAAGAAATGGCATGAAGGTCCTACATGGTTGAAACTGGAACTAGACTTGTGGCCAGCCTTTGACATAGCTCCGAAAAAAGAGGAAATTGATAAAGAAAAAAAGAAGACAATTGTATCTTCCTTGATTGCTCTAGATGAAGAATTCCCATATTTTACTCGAGTTTCGCAGTTCAAGAAAATAATCAGAATCACTGCATTTATGAAAAGATTCATAGACAACTGCAAAATTAATAAAGAAGAACGAAAGTATGGTAATTTGAAATTTGAAGAAATCAAAAATGCTGAAGTTATCGTATGGAAAATTATCCAGAGAAGTTGTTTCAAATCGGAGAAAGACGAGCGTTTACGTCATTTGAAGCCATTCATTGACCCACACGGACTCATACGACTTAAATCTAGAATATGTATGAGAGAAGATATAGAAGATTTCAGGCTACCAATAATCTTGCCTTCTGACCATCCAGTTGTTTCAAAATTAATAATTGAAAAACACAATCAGTCATTACATTGTGGTGTTCAAACCTTAATGGCAATTTTGCGAGAAAAATATTGGATCCTAAAAGGTCGTAAAACTATCCGAAAGGTTCTGAAGAATTGTGTAAAATGTAAGAAGTTCGAAGCAAAACCTCTCGTTGTAGAAACACCACCTCCGCCAGAAGATAGAATCAAAGACGCCTCTGTATTCCAAGTCATAGGTATCGATCTAGCTGGACCTTTATTTCTAAAAAATGGCTCAAAATCTTGGATTGTACTATTCACCTGCGCCGTTTTCCGAACTATTCACCTCGAACTCGTCACCTCCTTATCCACTGATAATTTCTTACTTGCATTTCGTAGATTTATATCACGAAGAGGAAGACCTCAAACTGTTTATACCGATAACGGATCTAATTTTGTTGGTTCTAATTTTTTGTTGAAGAAAATAGATTGGGAATGAGTGATGAGTGATCATGCTGTAGAACGAATTACCTGGAAATTTATTCCTCCTGCCTCTCCTTGGTGGGGAGGTTTCTGGGAGCGTATGATTGGACTAATGAAGAATATCCTTAGGAAGGTGTTAGGAAACGCATCTTTAAAATATGAAGAAATGTATACTGTTCTTTGTGATTGTGAAAATATCGTAAATTCCAGACCATTAACATACATGTCTGAAGACCTTGAGCTAGAACCCTTAACTCCTGCCATGTTTCTTCGTGAAATCAGTGAAGGTGGTGTCCCTGATCTGGACAATATAGATGCAAGCTATCTTCAAAAAAGATATCAATATCGACTGAAAATTCATGAAGACTTAAGAAAACGCTTCCGACTAGAATATTTGGGACAGCTGAAAAATTATCATAAGAAGTCAAACAGGTATCCGAAACTCTCAGTTGGAGATATTGTTATTGTTAGCACCAAAGAAAAAGGAATGAATTGGCCTTCAGGAAAAGTTATCCAGTTGTTTACAGGAAAAGATGGTGTAGTACGCTTAGCAAAACTACGAACCAAGTTCGGGGAAATACTTCGTCCTGCACAAAGATTATATCCGTTGGAAGTAAATTTAGAATCGAATGACTTTTTCCAGAAAAATGTTGAGTGTGCTCCTCCTAGTGAACCTAATGATAATGACTCACCCATTTCTGCCAAAGTTCGAGAAGACTCTCCTAGAAAGTCAAAGTATGGACGTGTGATTCGAACCCCAGAACGTTTAGACCTCATGAACTTGACCTCGACAGTGATTGAGTTTCAACATGGTAAAACTCAAGGGGGGGAGTGTGTCGCGGACAGCTCCCTCTGTTTCTCTTTGTAAAGACTGAACGCACCTCCAAACGATTTTTAATCGAACTTTAACTTTTGTATAAAAACTGAACTCTTTTTTTTCTTTTTATTTGAACTGAACTGAAACTAAAAATGTTTAGAATGTTTTTTTGACGTTACTATGGTGATGTAGATTTGTTTTAGAAGAATTGTTTTGTTTTGAACGAAACTGTGACTTCGTATTTAATGAAAATATTCGAATTTAATGTTAAACAAACGTAATGCTGTAAATAATTGTAATATAGTTGTATATAATTTTAAAATTAATGCCTGCAACTTTTCTTTGAGTATGATTCATTGAAAACCAGCCTGGCGCGGACCCGATATTACGGAAACGAAGCAGCCAGAACTTACCTGATCGAGAGAGAGGGTAAGTAGAAGATTTTGATCTTTATATTTAGCTGCTAATATATTAGAAAAGAGTTCACATATAATTAACAAAGGGAACGAAAAAAAGGGCCTTCCAGAGAAGTTAATTGCTTATAAATCAAATTCTAATGAATTGAGCGTAAAAAGACTTTACTCGGCACCTCATACGTCCCTTCAAGAATCCCCTCAGCAAGTTTCATGATTCTACTTTTAAAAATATGTCTGAAATTGTATCGGAAAATTTCGAGCTGCTGAAGGTGGAAAAGCTTTTTTCGAATACACCCTTAAATTTCAGCGCTCGGGACAAAGACCCCCTTCGTCCTCTCCCCCCCCCCCCCCCTTCTTTCGCACGGCTTTGTCTCGTTGCATGCATAACATCTGTGCCAAAACAAAAATGTGGAAAAAACAATAATTGTTATTTATACGGCTTTTTCCCTA
Organism: Maratus speculifer; assembly: GCA_964019185.1. Taxonomy (NCBI): domain Eukaryota; kingdom Metazoa; phylum Arthropoda; class Arachnida; order Araneae; family Salticidae; genus Maratus; species Maratus speculifer. Next base: position 155,995,876 of record OZ025302.1, read on the forward strand.
CTAAAGTAAAATGAAAAAAACTTTAAAATGTTGCAATTAAATTATTTTACAATATGTGCGTATGTGGAAGATATTTACACTAAAATTTAAGTATAAAAGATAGAGAGAGGGAGATCATACGTATTGTGAAGATCGCTCCGGCTTATGACTTTTTGGCTTAAAATCGTATTGTTTGGCGACAAAAGTAACTTCAAACACTTAATTAAAAAAAGGATATATAACTAACAGTTAGAGCCTTTTTTTAAATTGATTCTGAGATTTTCTTATTTAAGATACATAATGGAAGAATTAAGGAAAAAAAAAAGAGTTATTTACGTTTTATCTAATGAAATTTTTTAGATGTTTTTTCCTGTTAACCAGGCACGAAAGAGATAAATAGCCAAATATTATATCAATCAAAATTTTCTTTTACATTGAATTTATTTTTAACCCTTTTATTTTTATTTATTAGCATCCGATGCTATTTCTTTCAGACAAGCTAAAAATGTCGTGTCATCAGCCTTGAATTTTCTAGTCAACCGATTTTGATAATTATTTTTTTAAATGAAAGCTATTTATTTGCAGTTGTGCCCATTTTAATTATTTTTTAATTTATTTCCATTTTTATATTTTATTTTTAATTTTAAAAGCTTTTTCATGACATTTCTTCAAAATGGTGGCAACACAGTTTAGCTTTTCTCTCGATAATAAAAATTTATTTTCAAAAATGATTGCGTATAATTATGCACTAATTGAGTTAAAAAAATATATATTTACTGAGAAATAACATTAATAATGTAAATAAAATGACAGAAAATAATTTATGATAAAAATTAATGTCTAAATCAAAATAAGAGAAATTTCAAATGAGGAAAATTATGTCATTCAGCAACCAGATAAAAAACTACAATATTATTCTGGATGCCTTTTTCATAAACAGTAGCTTTTAAAGAACATTTGAAGAGAAAATGACGTCACTATTTAAAACATCGCATTTTTACTCATAACGATATTAGGTACTACTCTGTTATCCCGTCGACCAATTTCGCCAAATTATACAAATCGCCACATTAATAGCCAAATTATACATATTGACATAATTTTTATTTTAAATAACGAAAAAATAAATAATTAGTAGAATATTAATAAAAATATTAATAAAAAGTCGAAATAAAAATCACTTAATGACATTTTAAACACATGAATCGTATTTAATGTCATTGAATGTGACATTCACGATCATCCATTATTGGCATTTAATTTTATAGTTTGGCGATAATTTTTTGGTCGATGGGATAACCTAGTAGTACCCGATATTACTTTTTTTTTTTATTTTATTTTTTTTTTTTTTTTAAATAAAGCTGTTTTTCTGTGAGTGCATATAAATAAAATTTCTGGATTTCGCCGGAACTCATATTACAATTTTAATGCAAAATTGTAACTGGCAAATTTGACATTTACTTTGTAAATATATTTATTATATATTGATTCAATTATGTAATTACTTTTGCTTTTTTTAAAACCAAATCGATCGGGTCTTTTAAACATTTCATTCGTCGAATTCGACGGGATTCCATTCGTTTTATTGTTAAATTGCATTTCCTTTTTCTCAAAGTCTATAAAAAAGCGTTTAAACTAAAGAAAAAATTTCGTTTTTGATGAATCTTGTGAATGAAGAAGTAACACGTCAAATTGTATATCATCAATTCCAGTGTCTCAGAGAGAAATTGCTTATCAATTGGATGTTTCACATCGTTCTGTTTGCTATTATATTGATAAACACAAGAAAAATGAAGTTAGTTCATTGCAATCTAAACGGGGTCGCCCTTCTAAAAAACTTCTATCGATTTTTTTTTCTAATCGGAGGCGAAACTGAATTCTGCAATGGTAGAATCTACATTCATCTTGTCTATTTATTTATTTTTTGTTTGAATTAAATATTTGGCTTGCATATGTATATATGCTATTACATAGGTATATACATCTGCATATGTAAAATCGTGTCAATTTGGCGATTTTCGAAAATCACGCTTTGGCGAAGGGAGTTTTGCAATCACATCGGTTATATGTGTCAAATGTTTAAAAAATATACGATGTTTATATAAATATTTTATGTATATGCATTTTAGATATATTTCTATATATGTGGGTAATTTTATATAGCGATATACATATATAAAAATATAATATATACACCTGTAAATAAATACTATATACTTACATATCTATTTTATATTTTTATGTATTTTTATGTGTCAAATTTAAACAAAAGCTACAATTTTTTCCGAAAAAAATATGCTAAATACAAAAAAATACAAAAAAAAAAAAAAAAAAAAAAAAAAAAATAGATAAAATTAATTCCAGTACTAAAAAAGCAACGCCAAAGGCAATAGCATCGATTCATTTAATGAAGGAAAAAAAAAAAAAAAAAAAAAAAAAAAAAAAAAACAGGATATGGAACTTTTTTTCCAAAAAAATCCACCGGGTAGTTTTTAAAATCATTCTGGCCGAAGTTTTGAGACTTAATGCTTTATAATATGTGTATATGAATATGATAAAATAATGTATCAAATCACAGTGTGTAACTATTTTCCTTTTTAGGTGCGTTCGTAATTATATAATACGTAGCACCTATAGTGGTCGTTCAGTCCGTCCGTCTGTCCGTCTGTCCGCATATAACAACGCAAAAACTACCCAACTGAATCGTTTGAAATTTAAAATACATAATTATTACATAATTTTGTCGAGTCATTTTAAATTTTATGAAACTCGGATGCATAGGTCAATTACAGGGGCAATCAAAAGTATTCCATTATATTACGGTCAATGGGGAAAAAAGTTTCAAATGCATTTTAATCATTTGAAATTTAAAATACGCAATTATTACATAATTCTGTCGAGTTATTTCAAATTTTTTGATAATCGTGTGCATAGATCAATTACAGGGGCAATCAAAAGTATTCAATTGCATTATGGTCAATGGGGAAAAAGTTTCAAATATATTCTATACGTTTGAAATTTAAAATACATAATTATCACATAATTTTATCGAGTTATTTCAAATTTTATGAAAATCGGATGCATAGATCAATTACAGGGACAATCAAAAGTATTCCGTTACATTACGGTCAATGGGAAAAAATGTTTCAAATGCATTTTAATCGTGTTACACTCATGCGAACTTAATAAAATTTATATGCAACTAAAAAATACATATTATAATATACATCTTACATAATTTATGGTGCAAAGAACATTTGTTATTGATTTACAAGGCCACACAAAAGTATTCCATTACATAATGGTATAGGGAGAACATTGTTTGATGAGCGTTTTAAATGTAATTCACTATTTACAATTTTATGAGATTGATATATGAAAGTAATATTTTTAAAACTTCGTTATCGTACGAACGTACCTAATTTGCTACGCTTCACGTGCAATTTCCAACTTGTTTTAATATAATTCTGCATTTACAAAATCCTTTGAATACACTGCCCACACATACAATTTAGAAAATGTTTCATTTTCGTACTCCTTAGTCTTTAGAAATCCACAAAGAAAACATTCATTATTGTATACTGTACTCACAAAAAATAAAATCGCAAAAATTCCATAGCTCGTTGTTTATTTTATATCTCGTTTTTCACGCGGGTAAAAACTTTGAATTTGTTTGAGAAAATGGCATCGATTAAGTAAAAAAAAAAAATCGATAACAATTATCTGGATCTCAGTTGCTGCAACGACCGCCCCCCTTTGAGGCAAAGGAAAAAAAGAAAAAAAATGAGTGCTGTATCTTTATGTTGCCATTTTCTGATTAAAGGGGAAAAAATAGAAATTTAAATATCTTCTGTTATAAAACCTCGTGAATTTTGACTTCATTTACAAAATATGATTTACACGTAAAAGAATATCAACAGTTTAATTAGGATGAGCGAAGCGAATCCTCTACTAGTCCACTCAAATTACAATTTGTCGTACGCTTTACAAAAAAACTATTCAATATTTTAACTTCAAATTAAACACAAAAATAAATTATGATCTGTAGATTTGCAGAATATAATTTTTTTTACAGTAAAACGTTAAAAAATTATTATTTTAATTAATTTATTTTACATGCATTTCCAATACGGAAGCATTTTAGCAAATAAATAAAAAATGAAACGCGTATATTTTCAGAAAAAAAAGTTTAAATCATGGAGTAAATAATTATAGATAGAATCATGATTAATTTATTAAATAAAACATGTTTTCATTATTCGCGTTTGAAATGAAATAGACGCCCTCTCGCGGACAAAGGCTGAAACGAAATAGAACTGATACCGTGAGCATCTTCCGCTGCGTGTTTAAAAGGCCTATAAATAAATAAACAGTTCTATAACGCATGCAACGTTGGGTTCTTTGTAATAAAATTATCTAAAATCAAAATTTTATACACAAAGTTTAGATCTATAATATAAAAAAGTACATTTGACTTACTCATGGCAAAATAACATGACAGGAACACAGTGCTTGCACGATTCGCTTGTTCCAGCTTTGCAAGAGCAAGAAAATTTTTTTATTTTCAAATTTTTGTTTTCCTTTACTAGCAAACCTGAAATAATATGGGGATTTCCTTTTGTTTGGCTTATTTGTAAACACGAGCCTATAATCTCTATTTCTTCTTCTTTGCATTCTTTAATGCTGCACATTACTAATCTCTTTGAATCAATAATTGCTTCAGCTTAATTACTTAAAAGCAATTACTAGATTTTCCAGCATCTAGAAATTCTAAAATTGTCGATATTTGTAATTTATCTCCCATAATTAAATAAAAAAGATAAAAAACTGCATTTTAAATAGCTCTTTAAACGGGTTTCGCTATGCTAGCATGGAACAAACAGCAAGCACTACGTAAACAAACGATTATCAGATCTGTACAACGCCACCTTTCGGTCATTACAAACGCGAATCCCGCAAAATCGTTTGTACAGATGACACTTAAACATTTTAAAAAAATTGTATTATGGATTTTTTTTTTTTTTTTTTTTTTTTTTTTTTTTTTTTTTTTTTTTTGTAAACTGGCAACAAAATAATTGTAAACAAATAAAATTAATTCTTAAATTTGTTATATAAATGAAAAATTAAAAGATCTGCGTGAAGTTGTTGGTTCAAGCTCTTTATAAATATTTTTGCGAAGGTCGTATTGTGGCTAAATAATATCGACTCATTAATCAGAAGGATTTTATAGAAAAATAAGACTTTAATAAGTTCGCAAACACAACAATAATTATTCGTGAAAACGTCACTGCGAGAATGAGAGAGCGCTTCGTTAAAAGGTAATTCTATTAATTGAGTTGCCATTCGCAGAAAATAAACAGTTCTCCCACGCGGAGAGAATTACAGCAATTCTCATACGCTAACATGTATAAAAATGAAGAAATTAAAATAAAATGTTTTACAGTTGAAAATTCATAGTATCAACGAAAGCAGATTTCAAATGTTTTTTCCAGAAAATAGGATTTTGAAGAAGTATCTTTCTTCAAGCTTTCTTCAAATATATTATTCTAAAATAGCTATCAAAGATTATCGGATGTTGATTACAAAGATTGGAAACATGCATATTTCAAACAATTAAAAAACACCAGTGGCTACTTGAAATTGTAAAAACATCTTTAAAAGAACTTTTAGTTGAAAATTAAAAAAAAAATTTTTAAAGTTTGCTTCGAAAATATCTTATTATGCCGGTTTTACATCGTAAATAAAAAATTAAAATGCGCCAAAACATAAAATAACGTTTTTGTTTAATAAAGATGCAAAAATAATAATAAAAAAAATATTGTTACTTTCAAATATCTGTTTTATAAAATAATGCTTCGCGAATCCAAACAAAGCATGGCTTTTGCTAGTATCTATTTCAGCTAATAGCATTGAGACCTTAAGTTTTGAATCAAAGTTATCAAATTAAAATTCCAATTTTTTTGAAACGTGAATACCGATGTCAAATGTACATTTGTAAATTTTGATATGCTGAAAATTATGCCGGGTTTAGATTTCACGGCGAAAAAAAATACCATGATTGAGTCAAAATTGAAAAATTTTGCTTTTTATCATTTTGGAATACTAGCATAAGAACCTTAATTGATAACTTTATCATAATAACATACCTTTATTATTTTTTACTGCTTACATATACGATTAAAGTTTAACAATTTTTACAACTGCGATTTAATTCGATATATAAAAGATAAACATCGTTTGTTTAAGAGTTAGACGTACCAATATAAAACGCATTTTTTACTAATTTTGTAGGTTTATTATAAATTAATGAAACAGTTCCTTCTTAAACATTTTCTTTCGTCAAAATTTGACGGGTTCTACCTTGTATATTTAAAAGACCTGGCTGTTTTTTTTAGTCATCAGTCCTGGATTTTCCACTCAACCGATTTTGATAATTATTTTTTTTAAATGAAGGCTATTTATTTGTAGTTGTGCCCATTTTAGCTATTTTTTAATTTATTTCCATTTTTATATTTTATTTTTAATTTTAAATGCTTTTTACGACATTTCTTCAAAATGGTGGCAACTCAAGCTTTTCTCTCGATAATAAAAATTTATTTTCCATTATTACTTTCCACCACTCAGAAGCTTTATTTCATCAGTGAACATGTACTCGCATATAAAAGAAAAAAGTTAATTGTTTTCGTAAAATTTAACCACAATAAAATGATTGCGTATAATTATGCAGTAAATGAGGTAAAAAAACTATATTTACTGAGAAATAATATTAATAATGTAAATAAAATAACAGAAAATAATTTATGGTAAAAATTAATGTCTAAAGCAAAATAAGAAAAATTTCAAATGAGGAAAATGATGTCATTCAGCAACCAGATAAATGGGAATTACAATATTATTACGGATGCCTTTTTCATATTACTAATAACAGTAACTTTTAAAAAACATTTGAAGAGAAAATGACGTCACTATTTAAAACATCGCATTTTTACTCATAACGATATTACATTTCAATATTTCTTTTCATTGTGGACACTGAGATTGAGATTTTACTTTCAGATGACTTCAGTTAGTGAAAATAATGTCATAGTAAAAATAGTTTTAATAAAACTATTTTTCTGTGAGTGCATATAAAATAAAATTTCTGAATTTCGACGGCACTCAGATTACAATTTTAACTGAAGATGTGCGAATATTTACATGCAAAATTGTAACTGGCAAACTTGACATTAATTTAGGAAATATATTTATTATATGTTGATTCAATAATGTAATTACTTTTTTTTTTCTTTTTTTTTTTTTTTTTTTCTTTAAACCAAATCGATCGGGTCTTTTAAACATTTCATTCGTCGAATTCGACGGGATTCCACTCGTTTTATTGTTAAAATGCATTTTCTTTTTCTCAGAGTCTATAAAAAAGCATTTAAACTAAAGAAAAAATCCGTTTTCGAAAAATCTAATCAAAGAAGAAGTAGCATGTCAAATTGTATCTCTTTATTATTCTGCAATTCCAATGTCTCAGAGAGAAATTGCTAATCAGTTGGGTATTTCACGCCATTCTATTTGCTATTATATTGATAAACACAAGAAAAATTAAGTTAGTTCATTGCATTATAAACGGGGTCGCCCTTCTAAAAAACCTCTATCAATATTTATTTTATTTTATTTTATTTTATTTTATTTTATTTTATTTTATTTTTCTAATTGGAGGCGAAATTGAATTCTGCAATGGCAGAATCTACATTCAACTTGTTCTTATTTAATTGTTTTTAGAATTCTCGATTATTCGTACCAGTAATTTTTAGTGGGCAATTTATCTTTATTTAATCAATTTAAGAATTGTTTTAAAAAGGATTGAAATCGTGAAGGATTTTGTGATTTTTTAAGAGGAAGACTTTTATTAGAACTGTCTTATCCAATAACAAAATCTTATTCAACCTACTGACACATTTAAGCATAGGATCACCCATTACTCAATATAGTTATCAAAATTTTATTTTTACCACTAGAAAAAGACATCCATTGTGGACATACTTTTTTAAATATTACCTCTTTCAACTTTAAACTTTTTTAAGAAAACAATATATTTTTCTAAATTTTGCTCGAATATATTTTTTTTTTCAGATTATTATATTTTGTTCCATTGTGGACATTCTTTTTAAAATATTATCTCTTTCAACTTTAAGCATTTTTAAGACAATATATTTTTCTAAATTTTGTTTGAATTTTCTTTTCACAGACAATTATATTTTGTAAAATGTATAGTATTTAATAAATGTTTTTAAAATATATTATGTCAATATTGGTTGTCAACTTTCTAATGGTAAAAATCAAATTTTTATTATTATACAGTTAATTTTATAAATAATATAATAATATAATTAATAATAAATAATATAAAATAATAAATAATCTATGTATTATTGAATCTTCTTAATTTCTGAGCTAAGTGATCAGCTAATTTCATGCATTTAAGGATGAAACTAACTCTGTGACTGTTCGACAATAACAGGGTTGGATATGAAAAAGGTATTAAGCGTTTTCAACAATAAAATACATGTTTTGAAAAATTTTCTTGAAAAATTCTGTTTTAAAAAAATACCTCAGATTTTGAAAAACAGAGGTATATTTTAAAAAATTCAAATCAATTATGTCTTAAATCAAATTATGTCTCTGAAAAATAAATTCAGATATTCATATAATGTAGTATTTCATTTTAAGTTTAAATTTCCGATAGGCTAAAGAGATGCTTCATCGTTCCTTGCCAATTTGGAAATCCTAAAATTATTTGCAGGAAAATTTATTTTGGTATTCATTTATTACCTAATGTAATTATCAAATTATGATTTTTACCAACAGAAAATAACTGTTAAATTTATATCAAATGAAAATTTCATTTTTTATAGACTTTTTAAAACATTTTTAAATGCAAAATAAACAAACAATTAAATAAATTTAATAAGTTTTATAAAGGCTGTATAGAAGCCAAGAATACTTGCTTTCTATTTGTGAAAAACCATATTTCTAAAAATATTTATATGTTAGGTAATGAGTTATCCCAATTAACTTTTTGTATAATGTAACATAATATTTCGCGATTGGTGAAGAAAAATGCTGTTTTGCTGAAAAATTATACTCGATAGTACAATCTCATGTTAATATGTGAAGAAACTTAAATATAAGATTATCCATTGCTTAATTTAATTCTCCAGATTAAATTTTCACTGTTGGGGGGAAAAAAAGCATTGCTGCACTACATTTTTAAACTGTGTCCCCTTTAATTTCAAACATTTTTAAAATAAAAGTTTTTCTTTTTTCTTGGCTGAAGTAAAATTTTGTAATATATATATATATTTTTTATTCACGAAAAATGGATATCTTATATTAACATTATAATTAGGAAAACCTAGTTTTTATAAATGAATTAGGTATTGAAAAAGTCTATTTTTAAATTTCTTATAGAATTGAAAGGCAATTTGAAATTTTAAGAAAGAAATAGCCTCTTTCACATCCTCTTCGCAACTTTAGAGTACACCATAAGCTCCTGAGTTGTTTTGCACTCGTTTTCTTTATCAAATCTCAAGAAGTGTTTTTTTTTTTTTTTTTTTTTTTTTTTTTTTTTTTTCTAATCTTGAAATAGTCGAATTTGAAATTTATCTTTAATTTACATTGGTCCTCATGTATTGGTTTAGAAGTTAGTAAAAATAAATAAAAAATAAATTACAAAAAAAATGTATTATATCTGTAAAAGCTGCTAAGACAGAAAGACGGTACAAACAAAAATTGTGCATTAGAGAATTTTCTTCTTATCAGTACATCAATTATTACATTTTTTTTTTTTTTTTTTTTTTTTTTTTTTTTTTTTTTTATTAATGAAATTTTTTTTCAGAAATATTCCATTATATGCCTGATTACCTTAACAATTTTTAATGCATATATATAAAATCCAAATCGCAGCCATCGTATAATTTTTTTTTAAATATCATGTGATTTAGTTTGCATAATACCTATAAATAATGAATTGTGTTTTGAAAATAAATAAATACTTTAACAAAGAAGCTAAAATTAAATATCAAAATAATTTGTGCTATGATTTTAAGAGAAAGACAATTACAAATTTATACTTTATTAATTTGTTTATTTCATTAACATTTAATAAACAACATACACAACAACAAGAAATGTGACACTTATCATCAATTTTACTTAAAAATATCTTTCAGCATGGTGAAAGAAATTGCACAGTAAACAGTGAAAATACACTGGTAAAAATTGGCATTAATTCTCCAAAAAGGAAAAGCAATATTGATAGCGTTCATCATCCAAAGAATTTACTCAATAATTTCAACTCTGTTACAAATTACTGTGAAACTTTGTTTTCTAGATAAATCAATTAAATCACCCAAAACAAAACATTTTACCCTGTTCGGGATGTCAAGTGCTTCTATTGCAACTGGCAGCAAAACATTGGGGTTGTTGAGATTCTTTCTTACTTGGCATCGAGCCAGATCACTGAGCTTCCTGGGTTCCATTCTTGCTGGACACTCGGGCATCAGCGTATCAAATTCTTGACAAAACTTATTATAGTGACGATATGCTTTTATGATGGTACAACATCCATATAGAAGACTCTTCACTTCAAAGACAGAGAGCAAGGGATCTGATGCAGCAACAAAATACATCCTGAGGCAACTGATGCATTCGTAAGCCAAGTCGAGTTGTCCCATTAATCTGAGTTGGATAGCTTTTACTACAACCGATGCCAAAAAGATTCGTTTGTAACATCTAAGATTCTTGCTACGAAGAAGACTATGTTGCACTAGCTTCATTATCACATGCGCCAAGAAATTAATTTCACGCTGATTAGAAATTATCATTGATCTGAAAAAAGAAAAAAAAATGTGAATAACATGCTTTTTTTTAAGTCAACAAAAAGTATAAATGCATTAGAATGTATACATAGAACATTATCGTACATGTAGAATGAAATAAAAATCAAGTTGACACAACTTTACTCGTCACTTTTTAACTTATTTAATAGCTATTTTCATGTAAATTAATATGCATTTTTAAGAAACTAGAATACATTTTTGTGACATGCAATGGCATGAGTATTTTTTATTGTCATTTGTTTAAAAACGTGGCTATAAAAATGATATTGTTTTGTTATTTATAAATCTTTCAAAACATCTAACTCATGAATTGATCTATGGCACCGATGCTATTAACGCCTATACAACTTTACCATATTTTTATTGATTACCTCACATTTATGCTTTAAAATGTAACATCTATATATAATAAAAGCCAAACGTATCTGTGCGTAACGCATACGTCATGCTTTGAATGGCAACACTTTCCGATGAAATTTCGATTTTGCAATTTTCACTATCTATATAATAAAAGCCAAACGTATCTGTGCGTAACGCATACGTCATGTTTTGAATGGCAACACTTTCCGATGGAATTTCGATTTTGCAATTTTCACTATTGTAAATATTTAAACTTCTAGACATAGTACGTTTTCAAACTTTAGACCATCGTATACAGAAAAAAATGCACTTTTAAATGCAGTTTGTTAGAAAATTGTATCTCAATTTGTTTTTGAAATATTAATTCTTTTGTAGTTTTTAGTTATATTTCTCTAATGGTGGCAACTTGAGTATCGCATTTATGTGGGAAATAAAAAAAAATAGTCATATAAAAAAGAAAGAGAATAGAGATGTAGTTTGGTAGCTGGAGGTGACGGCAAAAATATAACCCTAAAATTCGCTGCATTGCATCAAACATAACCGCGTGCTTTCGCATAAAAGAAAAACTTTTAGCTATACTGTTTTAATTCATAATACAATGAAATGCTATTTTAGAATGCTAAAATATAATCAGATCTGTTTCATTTAGAGAAAAAATGATGCTAAAGAATTCGGTCTCTGTTCCACGTGATTGTTTTGTTTGGGCCGAATACCAGATTTAAATTGAAAGAATAAGGACCATTTCAAACCGTTTTAGTCGCATACTGCACCTCCATCTATCTCTTTTCCCCATGGAAAATAACAGATCACTGTATATTTTAGTTCCCATTTTTTCATAGCAACTGAAAAAACATAGTAATTAAAAACCTGTTATGTTAAAATATCGTCGGCTATAAAACACGGTGAATGTTGTTGGTTTTATTTCGTTTTTATCTATCAATTTAATAATGACTTTTAGTTCGCTGCAAACTTACTTTACAAAAGATACATCAATTAACCTTTACAAAAATTTATTTTAAAGAATATTTGTGTGTCATATTTTCTTAGTTAGTTTTAAAAACTGAACGAATGCAATTCTATTCTTTGGCAAAATCTTCGACTAAAAACTTTTATCTTGCGTCTAATACAGAAGTACCGATAATTTTCAAAACTTTATATGATTACATAATTAATATGTTTCATATAAAATTGCTATTTGGAATTAGTTGGCAGTTTAAAAAACATATTACGTAGGAAAAATTTATTAGACTTTTCAATTTTAAATTTAAAAAAAGTTTTTCGCCTTTACTCTGTGACCCGGGAACGCCGGGTTTGGTGTACCAGCATGTATAATTTCGCAAAACTCTGGTACTCATCATAGAAGAAAGTAATAAATCACACATTGGAAACATTAAAAACATTTTCGAATACACCATTTTAGTCACACATTTTAGTCAAAGGTGATCGGCCACTTGCGATTTTAGATGTTCTGCTAAATATCTATAGAAATACACGAGGAACTTTTCTGAAACTGCAGGCGTGCAAACGGCATAGAACAGGTTATATATTTCCGTGAAGATGTTTTCTCGAAATTACATAAAGGACCTCAACAAATTGCAAATGAACGAAGATCTTTTGAATAATCCTGTCAAAGCTAGCGTAACAAAATTGTTCAAGCTGCAGATTATGATTAAGTGGTCTATTTTGAAAAATTAAGGTTTTTGGAAAAAAAAAAATCTCAAATTTTGCCAAGTTTTTTTTAAATAATTTGTAGGGTTCTTAAATTAAAAAAAAATGTTCGTTTAAAAAAATATCACAAACAAAATTTTAGATAATATCCAGCAATCAGAAATGGAAAACAACAAAAATTGTATGAAAAATGAGCAAGTTTAATAAATAATTTTTCATTGAGCATGCGTAAACGCATTAAAGTATAATTTGCATAAAGTGTTAGCTACACCTGTTAAAATCTAAAAAACAAAGCTTGGAAATTCTGAAAAATTATCATCGATAGAATAAGCTAAAAATCCGTTATTTTCAAAATGAAGCAAAAAATATGAGTGTTTGTATCCATATATCCATTGATTAGTATTAATATAGCATACACATTGTTGAAAATACTACTATATTTGGATACAGCTTCTCACCTTTTTCCTTCATTTTGGGAATAACGGATTTTCAGCTTATTCTATCGACGATAATTTTCAAAATTTTCAAGCTATATTTTTGAGACTTTCAACATTTAACTAAACATATTATGCAAAATATATTTTGATTGCATTCACGCATGCGAAATGAAACATTATTTAGTATACCTGCTAATTTTTCAAGCAATTTTTTACTATTTTTTTAATTTTCGTAACTGGGTTTATGTATAATGTTTCTTGTTATAGTTTCTGAAAAGACTCATATGTGTATATACCGGGTGTCCCAAAATTGACTGATGGATTTTAAAATTCAATAACTTGCAAACGGTGACAGCTATTTAAAAAATTTTTGCAGGAGGGTTATGTGTAATGTCAGGAGTTTTTTTACCCTAATTTTTTATTTTAGTTCGCATCTCAAACAATAGGTGGCGCTGACGGTGATTGAAGGCCAGGTGATCAGTGAAGCGCCGACCTGGCCTTCAATCGCCGTCAGCGCCACCTATTGTTTGAGATGCGAACTAAAATAAAAAATTACGGTAAAAGAACTTCTGACATTATACATAACCCTCCTGCAAAAATTTTTTAAATAGCTGTCACCGTTTACAAGTTATTGAATTTAAAATCCATCAGTCATTTTTGGGACACCCGGTATATATATATGTATATATTAAGAACGCTGCAAATTATATGCAAAAAACTTAACACAATTTACGACTGTATCTATAAAAACCTTAATTTTTCATTGAGTATACATGTTATCCTAATAAAAATGAACACGGTTTGTTATAATGAGATACCTTATCATAATCTGCTGTTTCAACACTTTTGCTATATTTATTTTGATAGGGTTAGCCAAAAGATCTTCGCTCTTTTTCAATTTGTTGAAAGTCCCCTGTGTTATTTCTGGAAAAAAATCTTCACGGAATTGTATGACCTGTACTATTCTGTTTACAATCAAGAAATTTGTGAATAATCCCTCATGTGTTTTTTTAGATATTTAACATAACGTCTAAAATCGCAAATGGCTGGTCACCTTTGGCCATACGGCGGGCGTTTTAAATGGGAAAAATACAGATTAAATAACATAATTGTATGTTTTCCATAAAGCTGATAACACATAGAAATAATAATTAATGACCATAACTCTGTATTTTGATATTATCTTATAGAAATTATTTATTACATTAAGTTTAATGATTGCGGGTTTTTCCGCTTCAATGTAATTTCTATAGGCCTGAAATATAATCGCAAATAAAAAATTTTGTTGTAGGAAAATTTTAATTTTTAAAATCTATTTTCCGTATTTATAATCTTTTTCTCCATCTTACTTTGCAAAATATATATGAAGCCAAAGAGTATAAATAACGAAAAAAAAAAAAAAAAAAAAAAAAGAATTAAGTGCACAGACGATCTAGAAATATGCATTTTTCTTTTGGTAAAGAAATATAAGTGATTTTCAAATCAAATACTGTATTCTAAAGATAAACCACTTTTGCCGAATAATATTAAATATTAATTAATTAAGAATTTACAAGAAAATATACTCTAATTATTTATTCATTATTATTATTATTATTATTTCAAATCAGTCAATTATCATTGAAATTCAAATTTAATAAGAATTATCTTTAAATTCAATTTACAAAAAATCGAATTTTTGACACTTGCACCCTTTGGATTCTGAGGTCGTCATATACAATATAATCAAAGTTGCTTAATATGAGCATGATTGAAAAAAAAAAAAAAGTGGAAGTTAATCCGCTATTAAAATGAACAAGTTGGATGCTAAGAATGGTGCATCTATTTTGCTACATTAAAAATTTCACTATTTTTACAATATCTAAGAGGGAAATCATTGTTAATGTGAGCAAAAATTTTTTGAAATTATATTTTGATATTTTGTGAATCTTTGCAAGATTTTTTAGTTACCCTCATTTATCATCAATTTGGCAAAACAGAAATTTCGTTTAATCATTTTACTGAATGTTTTTTTTTTTTTTTTTTTTCAAAAACTAATAATTCTAAAAAAAGTCTTAAAAAGGAGAAATTGGTAAAGCATTATTACGTAGTTAGAAAAATTAGTTTATATGAGCTGTAATTTCCCAACCAAGTAATAATGTGACTATGTCAGCATTTGAAGCAGGGACTTTTGATTGCTGTTAGTCAGTGCTCTGCCAATCGAGTTATCTTGGACAAATCTAGTGAGGACATTTTTTTCACTTATTTCGAAATTTACAACATGTATTATTTAGTTACTAATTTAAAAAAAAGTATTAAAAATAAATCCAGTAAAATTAGGTTATGCTGATGGAACGTGAAATAATGGGAAAGGAAAACTGTATAAGGGAAAATATGTTCTATGCATTAAAAAAATTCCCTATAAAAGAAATATTCCATATTTTGATTTTATTAATTTTTATTAATCAATTTTAATATCAAAAATTAGCAGACGTGATATTTATATTCATTAGAATTATTCTGTGTGTGAGTTTTTGATATCTTTATCTTTTTTTTTTTTTTGGCTTCTGCGAATAATAACTAAAGAGAGGAATTTAATAATTCTTTAGATTCTTGTATAACCGATATAATTGTTTAGAGTTGTATGCTACAAGTGCATAATTAAATAATATAAAGATTCAAGTACATAAATAAAGGATTTAAAAGCTGTAGGACAATCTTTTGTTAAACGAAAATCAAAGAAAAAATCCTTACTCAACATAAAGAAAAAATTAGTATGAATAGTGAAAACACGCAGTTGAACGTATTAAACACATTATTGAATATCAAATGGGATAAATTTAGAGAAATCCTAAACATTTACGGTTTGTTTAATATGTTTTATGTATTAAAAAAATCACTTATAAAAGAAATAATTCATATTTTGATTTGATTAATTTATATTAATAAATTTTAGTTCCAAAAATTAGCAGACGTGATATTTTTATTCATTAGGATTACTCTGTATGTGAGTTTTTGATATCTTTATCTTATCTGGTGGCTTCTGCGAATAATAACTAAAGAGAGCAATTTAATATTTTTTTAGATTCTCGTATAAACCAATATAATTGCATACAATTGTATGGTACAAGTGTATGGTTAAATAATTTAAAGATTCAAGTATATAGATAAAATATTAAAAAGATAAAGAACTATATTTTGTCAAAGGAAAATCAAAGAAAAAATCCTTACTCAACTTAAAGAAAAAATTAGTATCGATAGTTAAAACACGCAGTTGGGCATAATAAACACATTGTTGAATATCGATTGGGATAAATTAAAAGAAATCCTAAACATTTACCCTTTGCTTAATGTTGATAAGATATAGAAATGATTGGAAAGACACAGTTTTTTTAAAGGGAGGGGGGAGGGAGAAAAAGAAAAAAGAAGTAAATTCTCCTCTTATCAGAGAATATACTTTATGTATTATTAAATTTTTAAGAAATAATTCCAATTACGGATAATAATATTAGTATGAAATGGCATCCAAATCAACTGATAATACTTTTATAGTTATGTGATGGAGAGGGCATAAAAGAAAAAGAAATAAAGCAATATAAAGTTACTAGTGTTGGAATTTCTTCAATTAACTAAAATGAATTCATTCCACGAAAAATATTTTATATTACGTTGCCGGATTAAGTGTTTTAAGCGTTCAATAATGATTAGGCTTCCCGCCACCTAATTTATTTAACAGTGACTTTTTTTCTGATATGTTTACTACTTAACGAAAATTATCGGGCAAATCGTAAAATTTTACCCTGTCGGACTGGAATGAAATTGCTTCAACAGTAAAAGACCTACATAAAGGAACCCTATATAATGCAATTCTTTAAAATCAAACAAATTCTTAGTTATGAACAATGAATGTTGAAGTTTATAGGCATCTAAATTCCACACTTTAAAAAAGTTTTTTTTTTTTTTTATTTTTTTTTTTTTAAGAATTTTGATTTTTGCATACACTTAAGTTAAAAATTATGCAAATAAAAATAAAAGCAAACAATAACAATAAAAGCAAAATATTAATGTTATGACCTGGCTCGAAAAGAGTTTAAATCATAGCCCTGTTTAGTCTTGATTTCTGCATAGCTTTTAACTTCGATACTGTTAAAAATTGTTTCATTTGGAGGAGTTCTTATCAAAAATACTTTTGAAGCTTATAATTTTTCATATTTATGCTTTTTATTATTAAAAAAGCGCCAAAGTCTGTGATATATTTATTATATCAATGAGTCTCTATTTATATGTAAATGTTTCACTTATACTTTCATATCGTTAATCCATATTCCAGATGTTGGAGACTTTGAAAAAGGTTATACAATAAAACCTTTTAAAAAGGAATCACTTAAGAAGGAAAACAATACGTTATAAACTTCCCTACTTGGGAGGTGTAAATGTAGTTTTTTTTCTCTCTCTCTCAGGTATTATTATACTTATTTTGCATGGATCAACATATTTTCCGTTTTAATCATCGTTTAAATAAGGATTCCGTCACTAGCAGAGTCTTTTTACTGATTTTATTGCATTTTAATTTTTTGTCTTTAAATCTACTATTGCTTAAATAATGAATTTTAAACTATTTTTTTTTTCTTTTTTCGTAAAATAAAGACGATTTCAAAATATATGCGTTTTCCGTAAAAATTTTGACTGGGCTTTTATTTATTTTATGTATGAATTGGGTCAGTCACAGACAATGATTTTAATACGGGTTGTGTCGAGACCGGGATTGGAAATTTCGTCCCGTGCAGGCCTAGAAAGAAGAATGCAGTTCCAGCACGGTATGAAAAAATACATTACGCCCGGCCTGGCGAGTTTTCTGATAAAAGTAACGTCCGAATCCGAGCCTCGTTTGGGTCTAGAATACAGACTTTTTTTTAACAGCCTCGTCAGGACGATAAAAGCCTCTAATTAAGGGAGCTAGAATTATTTAAAAGTTCTTAATCTGCATACTAATAAAAGCATTGTTTTAAATAACTGGAGTACTTTTAAACAGTACAGAATAAATGTGAAAAAAAAAAAAAGTCAAACTGAATCGGAAATTTAAGCTACAGAAACCAGTTATTTTTCGCTATCAGTATTTAAAAAAATTTTAAACATTTTATTTGGAGCCAAACTTTGTTTAAAACTTCAAATGCGTTCTTTGCATTATGAGTCTTTTCCCTATCATTTTTCATCTTTAAATTTTAGAAGTCAAGAATCGTTAAACAAAAAATGTGCAAACTTGAAATATGTCATTTTTGGTTATTTTACAGTAATTTTGTTTGGACAAATTAAAAAAAAATTAATTTTGAAAATACGATTTTTTAAAATGTAACATCGTTTTTTTTAATGCATTTTTAATAGTTTTAAAATTAATATTGAAAAGAAAACCTCTGAAACAAAATTAAAATTAAATTTCCCTCTTTAATTTAATAAAAAAAAGAAAGAAAAAGAGAAAAAGTCCGATGAATACAATTTCGGGTAATAACGATTTTAAATAATTAAATTCAAAACAATACTAAACATTTGTAATTTTTATAAACTTTATAATAAAGTTTTGCATGCGATTTCGTTTGCAAATTACATGGCTAATCATCACGGAAAAAAAAATCAAAATTCTAACTCAATATATATATACATTTATATTTAACCATTTTACTATACCTGTTAAAGTAACATTGTTTCTTGAATTGCGCGGATTATAATTTGTGTCAAATTCCTTAAAACCTGATGAATTATTTAAACGGATAAATAATCCGATCAACTTCGTTCTTTAAACAAAATTTGTGTTATACTATTGCCTTTTACACCCACTCTTTAAAATAAAAAAAATCGAAAAATTTTATATACCTTTCATCAAAACGAATTTTTCGAGAGTCCGAGAAAAATAGTTTCGGATAATCGAGGTTACTGATACTAAATAAATTCAAATTGCATCTTCATCTATGCAAGGTTTGCAGATATGAAAATGCAATTTTCTGTGTTTAATTCAAGACTGGCTAAGCAAAGTTATTCCTAATTGGAAAATTTACCCTACGGGGGCCGTATAGAAATTTAATTGCCGTATTTTTTCAAATAGCCCCCCCTCCCCCCGTCATGGAGTTGCAAATTATCTCATCAAATTTTGGACCTTTTTTATGAAACTTTGCAATTAAATGTGTGTTTCAAGGGCATTAAGGAGACAGTCTTTTGTTTTGATAATTATGACTCACAATGTGTACATATATATATGTGTGTGTAATGATTATTAATTCAGATTAACTTGAAGATAAATTTTGTCAAAAGCTATAACTTAAGCGAAAAAATATTTTTTTAAAAGTGAATACCAATTTTTTAAAATAAAGTTATACAAAACATAACGAAGAAATAAAACTGCAAAAACAACCTAATATTATTTTTGAAATTAATTTATATAGAAAAAGTTTTTAATATAAAACGGATTATACAAATTTTTTATATAAAGTTGTATAGAAATGCCTGATTTAACATTGAAAAATAGCCATAAAAAATCTATTATAATTTTTTTGAATTGATAAACATAAAAAGTTTCTATAGCAAAACGCACAATAGGTTAGAACATGCAAAATAACTTTAAAAAGTAAAATAAAAAATGATTAATGAAAAATTTTGATAATTCCATTAAAACCTGAAAAAATTCTATAGCGGTTCAAATAATAATAATAATAGAAATCTTCAAATTAGTACTTTAACAAAATATGTAAATCCAATAATAATAATAATAGAGCTATGAAGTATTTAATTAGATAACTGCCTAAGTCATAAGCATTACAAACAAATACGTGCGACAAGATTGCAGAGGAATGACTTGTAAAATCTATAAATATTCTTCTAAAAAACACAAAATTAAATATTCCATTAATAAATTATTGCTGTAGAATGGATAGTAGATAGTAACACGCAATTTTCACTTTCTTGTTGCATGTGTCTGTCCAGCAATTTATTCAACAATTATGTAAAAATAAGAAAAAGAAGGATTTTACTTACATGAAGTCTCCTATGTATTTATGGGCTTCTCTATACAGGTTGGAATTTTCTTCAGGTAGACGTATCACCAATCCGAAATTCAGTAAAAGTTTCATAAATATGGATCGGCCGCGTAGAGCAGCCAACACATGGACGGTATCACTTTCGCCAGAGAAATGGAGGAGATTCCTCAAATGTCTGATAGAGTAGCAACAGTCATTTGTTTTTAAATAAATGACACTCATTACAGTGTTTAGCAGAGTTGATATAAACTTGCAACGTCACCATTCTCTCTTAAATCTTCAAGACACACCAATAAAATGGAAGTAAACTTCTTCGAACATGGAATCATGCTATATGTTCCATCAGAAACAGGAAACAACATGGCGTATTGCTGCAGACTTCTTTCAAATGCAATCCACATTGTGGATTTAGATTCTCTAGATAACGTTGTAGAAATCATGTTTGACAAGAATCTAGAAAAAAAGCTACAATCGCAAAATGAATAAGTGGTCATTTCAGGACCATTTGCAGTAGCAAGGGCTTCCATTTTCTTTTTAATAATAATTTCTGTTACTAGCCTTGGTGAGCAAAAAGTTGAGTTTGCTAAAAAGCGTTAACGAACAGTCAAATAATCTTCAACATGTAAAATGGTGCTTTAAAAATTTTACTGGTGCTTCACCAAGGGCTATCAGCACAGAACAAAGAATGACGCCCAACCAATTGCAATTTGGCATTTAGTCTTGCAACAACCAATGAAACTATTTTGAAAGCCCCCCAAAAATTACTCATAAACTATATTCATAATGCACTGCTTTTCATTTCATAGTGAATAAAAGGAATTTGTGACAGACAAAGGATTAAGCTATTTACATGACACATGAGTGATTGGTAGCTTATTGTTTGAGTATGTTTTGCCTTTATGACAAGTAGTATACATTCTTAAAGATAAATTAACATTCACTCAATAAAACACTGAACCTCCTGAGAATTTGGTTTGGTTAAAAGGCTTAATCAGCCATTTAACCTTCCTTTAAACTTTTCCTTATGACATATTTTCTGTCAGCATATTAAATGAATAACAATTTACAGAAATCGCTATCTAAATGATAAAACTCTTTATTTTCCCATGCCTACAAATTCCAACTGTTTGAATTTGAAAGTTGTTAAATTTAAATTCTTTTAAAATATTTTTTTTTCACTGAGAGAACTAGCAAATATGTGTCATATTATAATTGTTGTATTAACTTTAGAAAAGAAAAAAATAATAGTAAATATCATAAAAAAGAAATTATTACTATTATTTACTTTACATCATGATGAGAATAATGCAGGGTTGTCTAAGATATGGTAGGAAATAAAAACTATACTTAAATTTCAGCTAAATATTGGTAAAATAAAAATGTTAAAATGCGTTTTAAAATTATATGGTTGAACAATATTGCTATGAATTCAAGTTTATCAATTTCTATCCATGCGCAACTATACATAAAATATTAACAGACAACATATATACAAACTATCATAATGTTACTTTTATTTATATTATTCTTAAATTTCTTTATCATATTTTCTGGTAGAACATTGTTAAAGTATTTGAAATCACTTAAGGGTGTTCATATTATGACACTATGCGAGATTGAAGAAAAATTAATAAGTAAAACTTATACTTTTCGGTGATGTAAACTCCGGTTCAACAGTTCTAAAAAAAAAAAAAAAAAAAAAAAAAGATTTTGTGAAAAATAAGTTTAAAAGCTTATTTAGCAGCATGATGTTTAATGAACAAAAAATATTGTAACGAATTGAAAAATCATGAAACTGCTTTAAGGAAACATACAACCTACACATTTGCGAAATGTAAAAAATACGAAATAATAATAGTAATGGGCCATTTTCACCATTCGCTTACATTTCATGGTAACGGACTTGAAATTTCAAATAAAACAAAAAAATTATTAAAATAAACTAGCTTGTATATTTTCTAACTTAGAAAATAATTTACATACACTCTTAAAACGAAAGAGCTGATTTGGCTTCTCATGAAAGAGCTGTAATTTTTTCGATCATAAAAGAGTTGTTTTTCAAATGATTAAATCTTCTTATCTAAATTGGTTATTTAAATAGCTCAACTTCATTTAAATTGGTTAAAACTCGAGTTATTTCAACTCTTTTTTAGAAGCTGCATTTCAACATTGAGATGAGTGGATTTGAGCTCAACTTGAGCTATTTTGTGGCTGACTTTTTAAGAGAGTATCTTCTAAAACTATTTAGTAAACTTACTTAGCTGCTTACATTTCATCACTTACAAGTATGGTAACAGATTTGAGAAGTAACGGACTTGACATTTCAAATAAAACTATTCGAAATAAACTAGCTTGTTTAATTTCTGATTTAGATAATAATACACTTACCTTCTGAAACAATTTAGTAAACAATATTTAATTACAAAAGTGCAAAAATCATTATTTTAATATTAAAATTTACGATAACAGACTTGACAATGAAAAAAAAAAAAATACCAACCTTGATAAAAGCTTTTTCTTGACACTATTACATTGCTTCACAACTGAAGAGTAAAAAATGGCAAGTAGTAATTGCGTGAATAGTTTAATTATATCGTCGAATATTTGCTTCTAACTTTAGGCAGCATTCGAAACCTATTTTGATTAAAATAATCAAAAGCTAACAGACTTGACAAAAAGTGAGGGACGAAAGATTTCTGGCAATTTTTTAAAGAAAATAACTTTTGTGACACTTTTTTTTCATCAATATAGAACACTAACGGTTCATTTTTAAAATAATTAAACCTTTTTATTTTAAAAAGTTTGCTCAAAAAAAAAAAAAAAAAAAAAAACTATAGTTAAAAACATAAAACTTGGAATGGGACAGGAATTTTTGCTCAGAGTCGAAATTTTAAAGATTTATATCCCCAAAATTTTTATTGATTATTTTAATTTTTCGTGTTAGAAATATTCAATATAATCTTCTTTAGCTAATGCATAGCTCAAATAAAACTTTAAATATTAATTTACGTTTGAATTTTCTTCTTTATACTCTGGGACAGCATATGTAAGCGAAATTTGAAAATGGCCCTAATAATAAAATTTAACACAAAGAAGTATATTCCTCATCTCTTAATGTTCCATTAATTTCGCCAATCATACCTGCGAAGTTCGGGCTATAAGATATAAAAATGGCTCTATGTAGAAAGTTTTGAGTTGTTAGATCAAGAAAAATTATTTTTTACGAATAGACTTAATTTTTAATATACTCCATACCTTTCCAGTAGAATACTGGGCTGCAAAGAATTAAAGAGCAATGTAATGATTTTAAAGAGATAAAAAAAGAAACAAGACTAACATTATGCTTTTTTAACCTTTCATAATTGTAAATAAGGCCATTAACGTAAGTCTAAAAGGGGAAAAAAAAGTATTAAAATTATTTATTTCTATAAAATTACCTTCGTATCAAGAAAAGTTGTTAATTTCTTGTGCTTTTTCTCTCGAAATTTGTTGTAGGAGAAAAAAAATATTTCAGCATTTATTATTTTAAGGCTGTTGTCAACTGCTCTGTTCAACAAACGCAAAACATTTTTACACATTTGCAAATTCCTTTTTTAAAGGAAAGGTGTAAAATGGAAAAACCTGACTATGGCAGCTATTTGGAATCGGAGTGTGTTATCCGTTTTGTAATCAATAAATTACATATTAAGTTATAAGCTACTTTGATCACGTAAAGTACACGTTTTAAAACCCGCTTGAATGGTTACTCTTCTTTCGCGCAGAAATTTGGTTCAAAACTTTCACTTTCACGCTATTTTCTGGAGACTTTTTTTTTTAAAAACACAATAAAGTATTTAGAAAATGATTTCAAAGTAGAATTTTTGCGCGAAAGAGGAGTAACCACTCCAGTGGAGTGTAAAATGTCTTTGTCAAGTGGTCAGAATAGCTTATAAATCAATAGGTATTTTGTTATTCACAAACCGGTATACATAGTTGGATTCCAAATCGTTTCCAAAGTCAGGCTTTCATATTTTATACCTTTTCGTATAGAAATAAATTACTTCTTTTTTTCAGACTAACGTTAATGAGCTTATTTACGATCATGCAAGATTAAAAAAATATATAATGTCAGTCTTATTTCTTTCATTTTCTCTTTTTAAAATCATTAAATAGCTCTTTAAACCTTTGTAATCCAGTATTTCTACTCATGGATCTACCCAATTCCATAAGGCTTGACTTATGCAGGAATAAGCGGGTCAAATGGCTCCCCATGAGAGTAATTAGAGTTTTCACTAAAATGTGCCAAATGATTAAAATTAGCGAAAATTGATCAAAATTCACATATTTTCATACATTTAGGAATGTAAGAGTGTTCCTCCTTCTTCTCTTTGCTTCCAATATCCCATTCATCTATGCGGGGGAAAAAAAACTGTATTAGAAAATTAATAATTAAAGTTTTATTATAACAACTTAGTATTCTATTGTTTTCAAAGGGTATTCTTTATTAATGTTTTCCTCATAGCGTGGCAAGTTAAAATAATTAATTATGACCAATTTGCGTCATTTTATTTAAGCCATCTTATAATATATGTAGTTAAGCAGAGAAAAAGTTTGCGAAGATATACTCTTGCCAACCAATCTATCATTTTTTTTCTACAACTATCCAATTGGTATTTTTTCTTAAAGTTGTGACTATCTTTTTGTGATACCCTGTATACAGAGGTGAACTACGTCGAATATAAAATTTATACATATTATAAAACAAAGATGTAAATAACCAAGTTATTGGATTAACTGGATAACATAACTTTGAAATGACATTACCACACACTTTAATAAAACTTACAGATAATTCAAGCTGTAGCTTCTTGTAATATGTTAAATTTTACATTTAAAATCTGCAATACATTTTTAGAGCAAGATCCCAGGGCCCCCAGACGTTACTTATTTTCTCACAAGTAAAATGTATGGGATAAAGTAGTGCTAGTACGTGCTATGAGCGTAGTGATACCTGCTAGCTTGGACCGACGACGGCCAATTTACGCGTACCAGGTACCAAAGGTAGGTAAAAATACTACGAACTTTTCTTATTTTCTCAGTCTTGATTTTTATATATGATGCTCAGGGAACTATTTCAATACTTTATGTAAGCAGCCAGAAGAATTGCACGGGCCAAACATCCAGCCAGACATGCATAAAGTGTCGCTATGAGTATGAGCGTGAGCTTGAAAATTAGATAGTTTTATAACATAGCTTCATAAAACTTATGTTATTAATGGTTTAATGGAAGTCTTCAGTAATAATGAAGTAATATTTTAACCCTTAATTTTAAGTATAATAATTATAGCATACCGAAATGTGAATACATTTGATGTGGCGACGCGGTGTTTTTTTTATCTTTAATGAGTTTTGCAGGAAAGGGACGGTTGTTTGGCAAAAGGAAAATCTTTCCGTCAAGTAGGGTGGATCGCTTATCTCCCGACTCTTTTGTTCACTCCCCTTCGTTCTATTATGAAGAAACCACAAATGGATACAATCCAAACGACTTTTCCAAGACTTTTCCCCACTTTTTCCAAGAATTCAGTTGAAGTGAACAGTATTGCAGTCTGAAACCAGCCTTAAGCAGCATTCAGACTTGCATTTTGCGGCAGTTGAACTGAATTCTTGGAACACCCTTCTTTTTTCTCCATCTGCGGTTTACTGACAATAGGAAACGGGCGAGATACAATGGTCAGGGAGGTAAATATCTTAACCCTACTTAAGGGAAAGATTCCTGTCCTACACTTGGATTGAAGTTGAACCTCAAAAGTCAATAACATCAAACGCGCCGCCTGCGGTCATAAAATGCACCACCTGCTAACCGCAAAAAGTCTTCGTGTGTGTTCTTTAGTCGAACCATGCCAAGGTGGGAAGCTGATGGCGGTTACAGCACCCCCCGAAATTTTAGAAAGTAATATGTAAAAAGTGCTGATTTTTTTTCTTTCTATTTGAGAAAAATTTGTAATTTTTAAAAAAATACAGCGGATAGCCATTCTTATTAGTCCACATCGACACCAAGGAAGAAACAGGGGGGGGGGTGATGGGATTACAATCCCCTCCACTCGAAATAGTTGAAAATTAACCGAAAAAAAGTGTTTTCCTTACTTTTTTAGATAAATCTAACATCTACATTTTTTCTTCTGTCGTTCTGCGAAATGGCTATTCTCGTTAACCCTATATTAGTCCACATTGACATACAGCATACCCAAAGTATAGGGAAGGGGCTTGATAATATAAGATCCCTCTTACCTTGAAATAGTCAAAAATGAAGCGTGCATTATAAATGAAATAAGTAATAGGATTATATAATTATATTTTAAATGAATTAATGAAATACGAAACAATGACAGGGGTACAAAATTTGGTGATTTATCGCCTGCGCCAGGCTACCATAAAAATACTAAGTTCTCGATTTCTCGACGCAGGTATCATATACGCACCACATTAGCGCAACTTTTTTTTTCTGACTTCAATTTGGTGATAACTTTGTTTTCAAGTAGCAATTGAATATATATTTTAAACAATTTTCTATTATTTTAAAAAGGTAATATTAATAAATAAAAAAAAGTTTGATGGTGAGCGGCTTGAATTTCCAATGCATTCAAGAAAATTCTTTTATAGCGATATTGGCCTTACTTACAGAAAAAAAAAATGTTCAAAATGATCTCTCGGATAAATATTGAAGCTGGGAAAAAATACACATAAAATTTAAAATATGAAAACAAAATTAGTATTTATTTAAAATATAGGTTGTTTTGAAATGCTAATTCTGCTTCAGGAAGCGGAAGTTTGCAGGCATTCAGATTTTTTCTTACTTGGAAGCGTGCAATATCAGAAAGTTTGCGAGGTTCTAATTTTGTTGGACACTCGGGCATGAAATTGTCGAATATATGACAATAATCATCGAATAATTCTTATTCGTTTACAATAGAAAGACATAAATACAAAAGACTATTTCATAGATGGTAAGCAAATAATCGCGTGTAGCTGAAAAGTATAATTTCGGACAATTGATGTATCGTTCTGCTATCCTGTTATATTTATTTAAATTATGCTGAGCGGCTTGAATTGCCACTGCATCTACACTCTAAAACTGGGAGGAGTGAAAAGCTCACTTTTTGTAGGAGTGATTTGCATTTTCACTCTTTTTACAGTGAACTTTATACAAATACACTCTTTAAAGAGTGGAATTTCCGACTCCCTAAAAAGGAGTGAAATATCTCACTTCGTTGTCGAGAGTGAAATATCTCACTCCATGGTCGAGAGTGAAAAATCTCACTCCGTTAAAGAGAGTGAAAGCCCGGCATTATACACTTGAAAAAAATACCCGCTCAACTTTGAACCAATATATGGAGTAAAACAATAAAAAGTACCAAAATATGTCAATTCTTACTTTTAACTACATTTTATAATATAACCTATAAAATTACGCTTATTTGCTATTAAAACGAACTCGTTTTCAAAAATGAGTGTCACTCCTTCGAAAGAGTCAACGGTCACTCTTAAAAAGTGACTTAGATATGTATTACGCATCAGCCAATCAGAAATCGTCTTCTCAGTTGTGATGATAAAAATGTTTCCGCCATTTTATCGTGTCCGTTATGTGTCCGTTATGTTTCGTTTCCTCGGTCTACAAATGTGATCTTTAATTTGTATTATTAATACTTAAAAGTAGTTTAAATTTCGATCTGGGAATGATATACTCCGATATCTTATGATTCAAAATAATCCACATAGATTAAGTTTCTTGATCTGGAGTCAAAATGGAGAACAAATAATTCAGTAAAAAGCAATAATACTCCATTAGTACTCAGTGACGAAGATGTTGTACTGCACATATCTTATTTATCAAACAAAGGATTATTATTCATCAAACAAGGGATAATATTTAACATAAAAAACGGTAAGTCAATTTTAATTTCAACTTTTTATTTTCTGAAAGTAAATTCTAGAATGTTGAGTTAAACTTTACACAGGAAGTTGTCTTCTATCTCTGCTCGGAGGAAAAAAAATCGCTGATGCAAAGACTGCAGAATAAAACGCTTTAGTAATTTTAAAAGTTTGCAGTATGAATTATATTAGATGACATTTATTTATTAGAGATAAATAACTCATTAAAATTGTTTTTGATCAGTAAGAACAAAACATATGTAGCAGTACTGAATTCAGAGGGTGTCTCGGGGGAGGTATTCCCCCGGAGCATTGAAATGCCCCCCGGAAATTTTGAGATTTTGTGTTTTCAATGGTCAAAATGGGCACTTTCCCTCCCCGGAGCTCTATAATGTCCCCCCCCCCGGAGCCAGAAATATCCCTTTCGGAGAAAAATGTCTTAATTCAACACTTATGTAGTCATTTCTTTTATTTTATATTTTCTTCATTTTTCTTTTACTTCACGAGTATATTTTTTAAAACTTTAACTCACATTCATAGAATACTATAGGGTAGATGTAGCAGTATCATAGGGAAGAAGCAGAAGTGTACACACCTGAATGTTTTTGGTTTATAAAAAAATAATAACTAATAAAAATGTAGCTTTTTTTTTTTTTTTTTCGTAACTCGCCCTTGCATATTTTATAATTTAGCACTATTGTTGACACTCTTAATTAAACCAATGAGGAAGCACAAAATAATGTTTTTAAGTTTCACTGTTTTTCATTGAAAATCGTGTTTTCATTGAAAATCATACTAAGTGGTGGCTTCATTTAATAAATTTATGTATTCCTTATTTTATTGCAAAATTTGCAATTTTTTGTTTTTGTAGCTGAAGAAAGCTTTGAATTTTATGTATTTAATGTCGTTTATAAAATTTCATTAATTTTTAAGATTTTGAGAGGAGTGTCCATTACTAGAATACTTAAGTAGTCATTTTCCAGTAATGTATACCTCATATAGGCACTGTTAAAAAAGCAATTATGGTAATGTTTATAGTGCATAAAATATTTTGATTTAATTAAAAACTTAAGTAATCAATTTTAATTTTTAAATTGCACTTACCAAAATGTAATGACATTAAAATTTTTATAAATAGTTGTTTTTAAGTTATATTAATATGATTTATAAAATTTCAATATCGTCTTCATTTTATTATTATTATTTTTTCAAAATGAATCTAACTATGTTTTGCCTATTTTATAATCTGGCAATCAAACCACTCATGAAGCCGAAATTTTTTTTTAAGGGCACAGTCAAAGAGGGGCTTATAGAGCTTAATCGTTCTTCATTTAAATAAAAAGACTTAAGTTACAGAAGTCGTCAAAAAAACATTTTCTGTCTTAAATATTTGTTTAATTTTACTTTTACAATTTTGTCTGCAGATATTTTTTTAAATAACACTTTCATTTTTGGTACCGGTTTGAAAGTAAAAGAAACTTTATAAAAATATCTGCGACCGAAATCGAAAAAGTAAAAAAGATACGATATAGAGACGAACTTCAGCTATTCAATGCAAAATAAATAAATAAATAAAATGTCAAAATGCAAATGAGATATTAGAAAAATCTCTCCCCATAGGATTATCATTAGCTCGTGAGTGTCTTCGCCGGCAGGTACTACATGCACATCTACTCTATATACGGGAATAAAAAATTGAAATTAAATATGACTTACCATGTCATTTTATAAATATGGCTTGTATTAATATATATTTTTCAAAAATAAGATTTTAATTACACATAAAAAAACAGATAACGTGCATTATGGATTTATTTAAATAATATGTAAAACTTAATGGGTATCTGAAAAAAAAAATGTATGTTTAATATTTTAAAACTGTTTAATAACTTGCGCTTATGGGCATTTTAAAACTATCATATATTCATGGGACTACCAATGAAAGCAAACACAAGGAGAGAGATTGGAATAAAATAGTTTATTTCTGTCAATAATCTAATTTAATTCATGTGTAACTTTAATTACGTTTTCCCTTAAAAAGTTCAATTAATGTTACATACTTTGAATTAAACAAATATTGTCAATAAAGTATTTTATTCCAATCTTTACCACGTTTGTATTTATTTTCATTGTATGTTCTAAAAGACGCGATTCTTTTAAAATGCCCATAATAGCAATAAAAAAAAAAAAAAAAAAATTCATTGAAAAAAAAAAAAAAAAAAAAAAAAAAAAAGAGCATTTACTCCTATGAAAAAGTGACTACTCAATCCTACTAGGAGTGAAAAAACGCACTCCTTTAGCAAAAGTGAATTAGTCACTCCTCAGAAATAGTGATTATTGACCCCTGTGTAGAGTGAATATTCACTTCCTAAGAGTGAGTATTCACTCTTTCAAAGAGTCAATGATTCCACTTTTGCTCAAAGTGAATAGTCACTCTAAAGAGGTTGGGCATATTTTAAATCTGCGATAGAGTGATTATTCACTATTCTGGAGTGACTATTCACTCCTTTTTATTTAGAGTGTAAGAAAATTCTTTTGTAACG
The DNA here is from genome assembly GCA_964019185.1 of Maratus speculifer. Classification (NCBI taxonomy): domain Eukaryota; kingdom Metazoa; phylum Arthropoda; class Arachnida; order Araneae; family Salticidae; genus Maratus; species Maratus speculifer. Next base: position 156,026,664 of record OZ025302.1, read on the forward strand.
TTATTGGTTTTATCTACGAAAAAATGTTCAGATTGATCAATCTCTCGAATAAATATTGCACCGAGGAAAAATACACATAAAATTTAAAAAATGAAAAAAAAATTGTTATTTATTTACAATATAGGTTGTTCTGAAATCATTTCAACTAATTCACATCGAGTTATTGTTCGCAGCCCAGAATTTTTGTTATAATTTCTTGAGATGTAGAAATCATTTCCTAAAAGAAAGGACTTTAATGTTTTTGGTAAAAGTAATTTTTCAACTGCTTCAGGAAGAGGAAGTTGGTCGGAATTCAGATTTTTCCTCACTTAACAGCGATCAATATCAGAAAGTTTGCGAGGTTCTATTTTTGTTCGACATTCAGACATGAGTTTGTCGAATTCATGGCAATAATCATCAAATAATTCTTATTCGTTTACAATAGAAAGACATAAATACAAAAGACTATTTCATAGATGGTGAGCAAAGGATCGCGTGAAGCTAAAAAGTATAATTTTAGGCAATTGATCTATCGTTCTGATATCCTGTTATGTTTATTTAAATTATGCTGAGCGGTTTGAATTGCCACTGCATCCTAGAAAATTCTTTTGTAACGTTGTTGGTCTTACTTACGAAAAAATGTTCAAATTGATCAATCTCTCGGATAAATATTGACACTGAGAAAAAATACACGTAAAATTTAAAAAATGAAAACAAAATTAGTATTTATTTACAATATAGGCTGTTTTGAAATCATTTCAGCTAGTTCACATCGAGTTATTGCTCGCAGCTCAGAATTTTTTTTTACAATTGCTTGCGATGTAGAAATCACAAACTCCTAAAAGAAAAGACTTTAATGTTTTTGGCAAAAGTAATTTTTCAACTGCTTCAGGAAGAGGAAGTTTGCAGTCATTCAGGTTTTTTCTTACTTGGCAGCGAGCAATGTCAGAAAGTTTGCGAGGTTCTAATTTTGGTGGGCACTCGGGCATGAGTTTGTCAAATTCATGACAATAATAATCGAATAGTTCTACTTTGTTTACAGTAGAAAGACACGAATACAAAATACTTCTGACTTCAAAGATGGAGAGCAGAGGTTCATGTGTAGCAGAAAAATACATTCTAAGGCAGCTAATGTAACGTTCCGACATGCTGTTATATTCGTTTAAATTGAACTCAGCTGCTCGAATTGCCACCGCAGCTAAGAAAATTCTTTTATTACATTGTTGACCTTGGCAGCCAAAAAATGTATCTTTTGCCAATATCAACGCCACTTTTACCGTGGGATCAGCATAAATCGCGGTTGGAATAATGTTGTCGAATGAACATTGTTGACCATGACCAGTGACCGTCCACCTGAAAAAAAGATTTAAAAAGAAATGTTTAATTACATAGAATTATAAAATTTGTTATATTATAAATCACAATTAAAGATTATTTACAGTTAGTAAAATAAATGCTTCCCAAGTTAAGATCCCACCTGCTTGTTTAAAGCCTAGGGTGTGGACTTCTATACAAAAGGTACACGAATTCGAATCCCGAGATAGTCATGGATTTTGTAATGGGACAACCAACCAACTAACCAATGAAAATACTTGTTATTAGTCAAATCGCAAATTTAACTCTCAGTACTAATTTTATGCGCTTAAACTATTCTTGTGCATTTCAAATAAATTAAAAAACTTAAAAAACGTAATTTAACAAATTACAACTACCATTTGGAAAATGATTTTTTCAAAGATTAACCTTTGAAACTTAAAAACAAAACAAAACAAGTGTAGTCTTTTACAATAGATTAGTTTAACAATCAGTAGGATACATAATCAGTCCTTGTTTTTTTTTCCCTTTAAAAGGCGATTTTTCATACGACATCTTTCTTTAAATTCGTTTTTTTTTTTTCTTTTTCTTTTTTTGGCCTATCTGATAATTTTCATCTACCCATTTTGTAACTTTTTTACTTTCTTTTTTATTAGCAATGACATTTTCCCCCTATCCAAAATAAAATTACTTCTAAATATCGCATATCTTCAAATTTTTCACAGTCGTCGTAGGTAGAAAAAAAATGTACTTTTCAATGCAATTTGTTTGAAAGCTGCATCTCAATTTGCTTTTTAAATTATTACTTTTTTTTTGTAGTTTTTAATACTTTTTTATCATTGTGGCAACAAAGGTATTCCATTTCTGGGCATTAAACATGGACCAATCAGAAAACAGATAAAATCCGGACATCATAAGGTCTCATAAATGCTTCATATATTTCTATTCTCGACCGACAGAAACAACCATTTTGCATTTTCATAATAGTAAAAAAAAAAAAAAAAAAAAAAAAAAACAGGAAGAAGAGTATTTTTTTCCCAGCTTGCTTTTCAAAAATCTGTATCATAAAATAATAGAATTCAGTGAGTAACGTCCCGTAAGACATGGTGACGTCACTGTGACGTCGTTGTGAAGTCACATCGTGACTTTGTGACCATCGAACTTCGATGTGACGTAGATGTGAAGTCACAGTGACTGAAATGTGAAGTCGTTATGGCCGTTTTAGAGCTCTTTTGTGCCCACTTCACAAAGTGGTCAAAATGTGACAAATTTGTGAAAAATGTGTCATTTGTGACTACTTTGACATTAACATTGTGACGGAACTGTGACAAAAGCGACGATATTTAAATTGCCAGAAACATGTTTTTTAAAGTAAATAATATGTGAGAATTTGTGAACAATGAAGAATTTTAAAAAAAGTCACATCTCAGTCACAATGTAACGTCACTAAGTGGTGGCTTTTTGGTCACAGATGTGATGTGACGAAAGTGACTCACAGTGACGTCACTGTGACCATGCATGCTATGAGGGGTTGAAGTCACTTTGACAATGATAACTCATCTATACTAATAATATGCGTGCGCCTCTGTCTGCTTGAAGCCGATTACAGTTCGCAACGCGGGCGAGTTGGAAGTCGCGAGAGGCGTCTTTCGAATGAAAAAATTCCGGGGAAGTCATTTCGGGCATTTTCGAGACCGTGGGACCAAAATTAAAAAAGTTATGAATTAAAAACCCCTTGGGAATCGGAACGGAAAATATCTCAATTCCCAAACGGCGCTCCGAAGCAGAACACTGCGCCACCTTGCGGTGAAGAACCTGAACTTTTCCCCTTTGGCTAAAAGAAGAAACAGCCGAAAACCGCTTTTTCTACAGGCGCTAATTGCGTTTTTTTTGCGCGTTTTTTTTAAACCATCATGCAGACAGTTTTTAAAGTAGAAAAAAACTGATTACATATTCAGAATTTGCGTAAAAATCTGCTTCTGATGAACTAAAAAATACGAAAAAATGTCTTATGGGCGCGTAGTGCCTACCGTGCAAAACCAAATATTTTTAACGGGACTATGGGCGCGAAGCGACCATAGCTCCGATCCACAATCTTTTTTTTCAAGTGCACGTGGCCCACAGTGCGAAATCACATATTTTTAACGGGACCATGGCTCTTTAATTTACTTTTTTTTGTGCTTGAGGATTCGAACACCAAGACTTGCTTATTTAATGAATTTTTTTGCTTATTATATACTGCTTAATACCGAGGTTCGTTTGGAAAAAGTGGCCCAGCTAGCGGGCGTAGCTCGCTAGTCTATACTAATAAAATCCATGCGCCTCTGTCTGTCTGTTTGTCTGCTTGAAGCCGATTACAGTTCGCAACGCGGGCGAGTTGGAAGTCGCGAGATGTGTCTTTCGATTCGAAAAATTCCGGGAAAATCATTTCGAGCATTTTCGAGACCGTGGGACCAAAATTAAAAAAGTTATGAATTAAAAACCGGTCGGGAATCGGAACGAAAAACGTCACATTTCCCAAACGGGGTTGAAACGGAGCTCTGAGGCAGAACACTGCGCCACCTTGCGGTGATCGACCAGAACTTTTCCCCTTTCGCTAAAAGAAGAAGCAGCCGAAAACCCCTTTTTCTCCCGTCATTTTGTCAAAGAATGTATAAGAGAAAAATAACTGATTGGTAAAAAATGTTAAAAACGGTTTAATTAATATAATAAGTACAACTATTTAAGCACAGCAAGATATGTTCACTAAGAGGTAATAGTATTGCTAATTAATATTTTGAGGATCTCAGATGTAACTGGCTATTCATATATTTATTCTGTATGTGAGTATTAATCGTTGTAGCTCATTTTCATACTTTTTGGTAGCATACACGAATATTGTGTAACCTAAGATTTACGCGATTAATACTAATTTCTGTTATTACAAAGTGAAAACGAGCTGCCAAAATTATTTGTTAGTTATGTTGTTTGTGATATTAATGAAATTACTTATTTTCTTTTTATAGCAGTCTTTTGCAGTTTTTAATACCCAAACTTTTTTTGCGCGTTTTTTCTTAAACCATCATGCAGGCAGTTTTTAAAGTAGAAAAAAACTGATTACATATTCAGAATCTGCGTAAAAGTCTGCTTCTGATGAACCAAAAAATACGAGAAAATGTATTATGGGCGCGCAGGGCCAACTGTGCAAAACAAATATTTTTAACGGGACAATGGCGACTATGGCGCGTAGCGCCCACTGTACGAAATCACATATTTTTAACGGGATAATGAGCGCATAACAACCATAGCTCTTTAATTTACTTTTTTTGTGCTTGAGGATTCGAACACCAAGACTTGCTTATTAAATGAATTTTTTTGCTTATTATATACTGCTTAATATCGTGGTTCGTTTTGAAAAAGTAGCCCAGCTAGCGGGCGTAGCTCGCTAGTCTATACTAATAAAATCCGTGCGCCTCTGTCTGTCTGTCTGTCTGCTTGAAGCCGATTATAGTTCGCAACACGGGCGAGTTGGAAGTCGCGAGAGGTGTCTTTCGATTCGAAAAATTCCGGGAAAGTCATTTCGGGCATTTTCGAGACCGTGGGACCAAAATTAAAAAAGTTATGAATTAAAAACCGGTCGGGAATCGGAACGGAAAACGTCTAATTTCCCAAACGGAGCTCAAACGGAGTTTCTGAGGCAGAACACTGCGCCACGTTGCGGTGAACGACCTGAACTTTTCCCCTTTGGCTAAAAGAAAAAGTAGCCGAAAACCTCTTTTTTCTCCCGTGAAAACGACTTTTTCTTTCGTTTCGGTTCTTTGAAAAAGAACTAATTGGTAAAAAATGTTAAACACGGTTTATTTTCATACTTTTTCTTTTTGGTAGCATACACGAATATTGTGTAACCTAAGATTTACGTGATTAATACTAATTTTTGTTAGTACAAACGGAAAACGAGTTGCGAAAATTATTTGTTAGTTATGGTGTTTGTGATATTAATGAAATTAATTATTTTTTTTAATAGCAGTCTTTTGCAGTTTTTAATACCGAAACTTTTTTTGTGCGTTTTTCTTAAACCATCATACAGACAGTTTTTAAAGTAGATAAAACTGATTACATATTCAGAATCTGCGTAAAAGTCTGCTTTTGATGAACCAAAAAATACAAGAAAATGTCTTATGGGCGCGCAGCGCCAACCGTGCAAAACCAAATATTTTTAACGGGACGATGGCGACCATGGCGCGTAGCGCCGGTGGGTGGTAGGCCGGTGGGCCGTATTTGCACGGTGGGCACGTAGCGCCCACTGTGCGAAATCACATATTCTTAACGGGATAATGGGCGCATAACAACTATAACTCTTTAATTTACTTTTTATTTGTGCTTGAGGATTCGAACTCCAAGACTTGCTTATTAAATGAATTTTTTTGCTTATTATATATTGCTTAATATCGAGGTTCGTTTGGAAAAAGTGGCCCAGCTAGCGGGCGTAGCTCGCTAGTCTATACTATTAAAATCCGTGCGCCTCTGTCTGCTTGAAGCCGATTAAACTTCGCAACGCGGGCGAGTTGGAAGTCGCGAGAGGTGTCTTTCGATTGGAAAAATTCCGGGGAAGTCATTTCGGGCATTTTCGAGACCGTGGGACCAAAATTAAAAAAGTTATGAATTAAAAACCCCTTGGGAATCGGAACGAAAACTGTCTCAAATCCCAAACGGCGCTCAAACGGAGCTCTGAGGCAGAACACTGCGCCACCTTGCGGTGAAGAACCTGAACTTTTCCCCTTTGGCTAAAAGAAGCAGTCGAAAACCTCTTTTTCTCCCTTTTTTGCGCGTTTTCTCTTAAACCATCATGCAGACAGTTTTTAAAGTAGAAAAAAACTGATTACATATTCAGAATCTGCGTAAAAATCTGCTTCTGATGAACTAAAAAATACGAAAAAATGTCTTATGGGCGCTTAGTGACCACCGTGCAAAACCAAATATTTTTAACGGGACTATGGGCGCGAAGCGACCATAGCTCCGATCCACAATCTTTTTTTTTTTCAAGTGCACGTGGCCCACCATGCGAAATCACATATTTTTAACGTGATAATGGGCGCATAACAACCATAGCTCTTTAATTTACTTTTTTTGTGCTTGAGGATTCGAACTCCAAGACTTGCTTATTAAATGAATTTTTTTGCTTATTATATACTGCTTAATACCGAGGTTCGTTTGGAAAAAGTGGCCCAGCTAGCGGGCGTAGCTCGCTAGTAGCCAATAAATTTCGTTTTGATTGCAGTTATTTTGAATTCCAAACATGAAATTCTAAACTTTTACAGCTCCTAATAGGGACACAACCATTTTAAAACTATATCTCAATGTTATAACTTTTTATAGGTTTAAAAAAAAAAAAAAAAATTAAAACATGATTTTTTTAAAAACGTTATCACGTGACATTGATTAAGAAAGACAATTCCTTTTGATATTAAAACAATATAAATAGTCCAGAATCTGTTTTCGACTATTATGACTAATATTCCATTAATAAATTATTACTTCATTAATAAATAACGCAAATTTAACAGACTTGTAATCGAAATATGCCACAGTTTAAACCAATACCGTCTACAGGCCATCTAGGGGACCATCTACATATTAAAATGAAGCCTAACTTTTTTTTTGTTGTTGTTGTTCTCTCAATAGCAGTACCCAGAATTCTGACAGCATAAATAAACTCTACACACTTTTCAATTAACCTAAAGACAAATTTTCGTGCAATTCGGTTGGTTGATGATAGCTTATCGAGAAATTAATTATTTAAAAACGAGCATATTTTTGGGGTTGCATTAAAAATGAAGTTCGGTACTCGATTATTAACCGAGATAATCCCCTTCTTGATCAAGGCATCTCAGGTGTCACTCAAACAGTCATTGAAGACTGCTGGATTACAGGGTAGCATAAAAAGTTTCAAAATATCTAGCCGCTTCTGTCTTAGACGGCCTCTTAAATCATCTTTTTGCCGTTTTTTAAGCATAATTTGAAAACTACACGGAAGGAAAACTTGTAATTTTGGATTTGCATAAAGCCAGACATAATAAATATTAATCTATCGAAAATATTGTAGATTGCAATTCATAATTTTTTCGGACATTAATTTCATAATTCATATAATAAAATATAAAAATTGCGAATTTAATGTATTTAAGTTTGGGTATTTTAGCATTATTGCTACATAAAAAATGAGCACATTAGGAGTATAATTTCGAGAAATATTAATAAAAATATGTAAATGTAGTTTAACATTAAAAGCGCTGAATTTTAAATACTTATAATTCGAAATTTATCATTCAAATGACTTGAAATATGGTGTTTAGGGAAAGTTTGAACCGAAGATTTGAAATATCTTGTTAAAATTGGAAATTGCCATTGAAGAAAATGAAGTTTGGGTTCGTTTTAATATTAGATGGCCAATAGCCCTCTAAAAAGCAAATTTTATGTACATAATTTAAAAGTACACTTTATTTCCAATCGTTCGGTGCCACTTTCTTATGCGATAATTTGTTGAAGGATTAGTAGGGGGTGTGTACTTTTTCCCTCACGACTCTATTTATTTTAATTACATTTTTTCCCTTTTGTATGAGAAAATGGTAACAAAAATATGTAGCAATTTATTATTTTGGCCAGTATTATTTATTAATAGAGTAATAATGTAGCGCAATGTGCTTTAAAATCGGTATCTGCTTAAATTTAAATGCCGCACACGATTTTGTCGAATTGTAAGTATTTAGACTTATTTTCAGTCGGATGCAGGGTTGCATTTTCAGTATCACACTTTGCCAACACACTTCAATTCTTATCTCAGTGAATGTTTTCCTCTTACATTTTACAGAAATTGAGTACTTTAATTCCCACCATTATAGGAAAAAAAAAAAAAAAAGAATAGAAGTAGAGTTTTTAAACAAATTTTATTTAAAAATATTTTCCTCTTATATGATGGTGTAAAAATCAAATATGGGTGCATAAAAGTTTTGCGAGTTTAACAAAAAACGTTTTTGACAGCCGAATTACCGTAAATTGGCAAAAATGCAGTTAGCTGGTCTCCAAAAAAATTCTACTCACTGATGTGAGGCGATCATGAACTGCACTTAAGAGCCCACCCTATTGATTGAAAAAGACCCGGATGATAATGTTAAGTCTGTTGGGGGGGGGGGGGGGTTCTTTTCAAATATCTCGCTTAAATTTTAATATTTTTACATGTTTTTTTTTTTTTTTTTTTTTTTTTTTTTTTTTTTTTGCATAGGATAGCTGAGGACGATCTACAACCGGGCTAGTTTTTACTTTTTCGATTTTAATTTCAGATTTTTTATATTATGATAGTTTCAATTTCGGAACCGGTTCAAACTAGTTCTTAAAGTTTTTTTTTGTTTTTTTTTTGTTTTTTTTCTTTAAACCTGAAATTAAAAACGAAAAAGTAAAAACTAGCCTGGTTGTAAATCGTCCTCAGCTATCCTATAAAAAAAAAAAAAAAAAAAAAACATATAAAAATATTAAAGTTTGAGCGAGATATTTGAAAAGAACTTCCTTATAAACTTAACATTTCACCATAAAATGTCATCCGGGTCTTTTTCAATCAGTAGTTGCAGGGCCGTAGCTAGAAGGGATCTATAGGGGGGGGGGGGGGGCTCATTTTTTTTCTCTTTCTCTGATACAGAAAGATAAATTAGTGCATATTTACACTCTAGGTACTATGTTTCTTATTAAACTGTTGTAATAACTTCGTTTTATACTAAGAAAAGTATATGATTGAAATTTTGAGTGTATAACTGGTGCAAAATTAAACATCATGCTAGCTTCATACGTACAGATTAGGTTGGGGGAGTGTTGAATAACTATTTTAGATACAATTTAGTGATTCTGCAAAACTGTAAAAGGATCTCAAAACTTTGAATTTTCGGAACAGAAATTCATTGAGTGACCTTGGAATCTTTTCTAGGGGGGGGGGGGGGTTAAGCCGCCCATAGCGTCCCCTTAGCTACGGCCCTGAGTGTAAGCTCTTAAAGCTTCAAACCTCACCTCTAGGAATTGCACTTGTGAAGTTTGTGTAAGCATTATAATGGAAATTCATAAAGCACTGCATCATTGTTATTAAGAGTTTGCTTTTAAGGCTCCTGTCTTTGCTAGTGCAGACACTCGCGAGCTAATGCTATTCTATGGGGAGCTTCTTTTCTATTTATTCGGTTGAATTTCGACATTTTTATTTTTATTTATTTGTTCATTTATTTATTTGCTTGAATAGCTGAGGTCCCACTCCATATCGCTCATTTTTTACTTTTTCGATTTTGGTTGCAGATTTGTTTATAAAGTTAGTTTCATTTTCAAAACCAGTTCAAAAAATAAAAATAAAATATATATATATATATATACATATATATATATATATATATATATATATAATTAAAAATATATATATGCAACCAAAATCAAAAAAAGTAACGAGTAAGAAAAATCATGCGTTAAGCATAGATTACGAAGCACTTTCCAACACTTAATGAAATCTTTAACACAACTTTGTTATTTAGGGAATAATAGTGTATAGCCAAATATACCCAAATATGTATTCCAGTACTTTTGAACAGCTCTGTATTTCATATGTCAGTTGATATAATGGGAAAATTTAGTTTAGCAAGAAAATACCCAGTAGCTTGAAATTTCATTTTCAGCATTTCATACTATTAGATGGAAACATACTTGAATACTTTTGTTCAGCCCTGTAGTTTACATTGTACCTTTATTACACGTCAGCATTAGGCTAAAATTTATTGTAAACTAAAACACTTTTAACACAACTGAAATCACATTCTCATAAATTATCATTCATAAGCGTCCATGTACCGAATTCTTTGCGTGGCCGTGTATATCCTTTTATCTATATTCTGCAAACATTTCTCAGTAAATTGAATGAAGTTCAGCGTAAAAATGCATAGCTTATTTAAGAACCACGTTTAAATAATTCACGCTCATATTCAGTAACGTTGGTGAGCTCTTTTGGGTAGCCCTGCATATCAACTATAACATTTATACACACCATATAATGTGCATATATTTAGCGAAATATAAACGCGCATATCATAATTAAAATGCATTTCATCCCTCCATCAGCCATCATCGGACACATATACGGTATTTTTTTTTTTTTTTTCCTAATCGGAGGCGAAATTGAATTCTGCAATGGCAGAATCTACATTCAACTTGTTCTTATTTAATTGTTTTTAGAATTCTCGATTATTCGTACCAGTAATTTTTAGTTGGAAATTTATCTTTATTTAATCAATTTAAGAATTGTTTTAAAAAGGATTGAAATCGTGAAGGATTTTGTGATTTTTTAAGAGGAAGACTGTTTTATTAGAACAGTCTTATCCGATAACAAAATTTTATTCAACCTACTGACACATTTAAGCATTGGATCACCCATTACTCACTATAATTATTAAAATTTTATTTTTACCACTAGAAAAAGACATCCATTGTGGACATACTTTTTTAAATATTACCTCTTTTAACTTTAAAATTTTTTAAGAAAACAATATATTTTTCTAAATTTTGCTCGAATATTTTTTTTTTCAGATTATTATATTTTGTTCCATTGTGGACATTCTTTTTAAAATATTATCTCTTTCAACTTTAAGCATTTTTAAGACAATATATTTTTCTAAATTTTGTTTGAATGTTCTTTTCACAGACAATTATATTTTGTAAAATGTATAGTATTTAATAAATGATTTTAAAAATATATTATGTCAATATTGTTTGTAAACTTTCTAATGGTAAAAATCAAATTTTTATTATTATACAGTTAATTTTATAAATAATAGATGCCCCAGGAGTGCATAAATTGTCCTTTGTAAAAAAAAAAAAAAAAAAAAAAAAAAAAAAAAAAAAAAAAAAATTGAACTTATTAATACTTTATTAATTTTAAGAAATTAACTACATTATTTACCTTTCGTAAGGAGGCTCAGTAAATCATATGTTACATAGACGAAGAGATCCCATGGAGTAGCAAAAATGGAATCTTTGAATGCCCGCCAGCTTTGTGACATTATTATTATTATTGAGTTTATAGAAAAACACTGTGCTAAGATGACCAAGAAGTAATGTAAAATGTATTACATTGTCAAAACGATAATGATAATTAAATATTTTATTTCTAATTTTTTTTGTGAGAAAATTATTATTATTTGTAGCAAATTAAAAAAATAGAAATTTACTTTTAATTTGATAATCAATGAAATAACTATAAAAAACAAAAGAATGCATTATTTTCTCTATGTATTATTTAATCTTCTTAATTTCTGAGCTAAGTGATCAGCTAATTTCATGCATTTAAGGATGAAACTAACTCTGTGACTGTTCGACAATAACAGGGTTGGATATGAAAAAGGTATTAAGCGTTTTCAACAATAAGATACATGTTTTGAAAATTTTTCTTGAAAAATTTTATTTTAAAAATAATACCTCAAATTTAGAAAAAACCAGAGGTATATTTTAAAAAATTCAGATCAATTATGTCTTAAATCAAATTATGTCTGTGAAAGATAAATTCAGATATTCATATAATGTAGGATTTAATTTTAAGTTTAAATTTCCGATAGGCTAAAGAGATGCTTCATCGTTTTTTGCCAATTTGGAAATCCTAAAATTATTTGCAGGAAAATTTATTTTGGTATTCATTTATTACCTAATGTAATTATAAAATTATGATTTTTACCAACAGAAAAAAAACTGTTAAATTTATATCAAATGAAAATTTCATATTTTATAGACTTTTTAAAACATTTTTAAATGCAAAATAAACAATTAAATAGATTTAATAAGTTTTATAAAGGCTGCATAGAAGCCAAAAATACTTGCTTTCTCTTTGTGAAAAACCGTATTTCTAAAAATATTTATATGTTAGGTAATGAGTTATCCCAATTAACTTTTTGTATAATGTAACATAATACTTCGCGATTGGTGAAAGAAAATGCTGTTTTGCTGTAAAAATTATACTCGATAGTACAATCTCATGTTAATATGTGAAGAAACTTAAATATAAGATTATCCATTGCTTAATTTAATTCTCCAGATTAAATTTTCACTGTTGGGGAAAAAAAGGCATTGCTGCACTACATTTTTAAACTGTGTCTCCTTTAATTTCAAACATTTTTAAAATAAAATTTTAAAAATGTTATTTAATATATATATTTAATATTTAATAAAAATTTTAAACTTTTTTCTTTGCTGAAGAAAAATTTTGTAATGTATATATTTTTTTATTCACGAAAAATGGAAATCTTATATTAGCATTGTAGTTATGAAAATCTAGTTTTCATAAATGAATTAGGTATTGAGAAAGCCTATTTTTAAATATCTTATAGAATTGAAAGGCAATTTGAACTTTTAAGATAGAAATAGCCTCTTTCACATCCTCTTCGCATCTGTAGAGTACACCATAAGCTCCTGAGTTGTTTTGCACTCGTTTTCTTTATCAAATCTCAAAAAGTGTTTTTTTTTTTTTTTTTTTTTTTTTTTTTTTTTTTTTTTTTTTTTTCCAATCTTGAAATAGTCGAATTTGAAATTTATCTTTAATTTATATTGATCCTCATGTATTGGTTTAGAAGTTAGTAAAAATAAATAAATAAATAAATTATAAAAAAAAAAAAATGTATTATTTCTGTAAAAGCTGTTAAGACAGAAAGAGGGTACAAACAAAAATTGTGCATTAGAGAATTTTCTTCTTATCAGTACATCAATTATTACATTACATTACATTACTTTTTTTTTTTTTTTTCGGAAATATTCCATTATATGCCTGATTACTTTAACAATTTTTAATGTACATATTATATAAAATCCAAATCGCACCTATCGTATCATCCTTTGAAAAATATCATATGATTTAGTTTACATAATACCTATAAATATTGAATTGTGTTTTGAAAATAAATAAATACATTAACAAAGAAGCTAAAATTGAATATCAATATAATTTGTGCTATGATTTTAAGAGAAAGACAATTACAAATTGGTACTTTATTAATTTGTTTATTTCATTAACATTTAATAAACAACATACACAACAACAACAGATGTGACACTTATCATCAATTTTACTTAAAAATATCTTTCAGCATGGTGAAAAAAATTGCACAGTAAGCAGTGAAAATACACTGGTAAAAATTGGCATTAATTCTCCAAAGAGGAAAAGCAATATTGATAGCGTTGATCATCTAAAGAATTTACTCAATAATTTCAACTTTGTTACAAATTACTGTGAAACTTTGTTTTCTAGATAAATCAATTAAATCACCCAAAACAAAACATTTTACCCTATTCGGGATGTCAAGTGCTTCTATTGCAACTGGCAGCAAAACATTGGGGTTGTTGAGATTCTTTCTTACTTGGCATCGAGCCAGATCACTGAGCTTCCTGGGTTCCATTCTTGCTGGACACTCGGGCATCAGCGTATCAAATTCCTGACAAAACTTATTATAGTGACGATATGCTTTTATGATGGTACAACATCCATAGAGAAGACTCTTCACTTCAAAGACAGAGAGCAAGGGATCTGATGCAGCAACGAAATACATCCTGAGGCAACTAATGTATTCGTAAGCCAAGTCGAGTTGTCCCATTAATCTGAGTTGGATAGCTTTTACTACAACCGATGCCAAGAAGATTCGTTTGTAACATCTAAGATTCTTGCTACGAAGAAGACTATGTTGAACTAGCTTCATTATCACGTGCGCCAAGAAATTAATTTCATGCTGATTAGAAATTATCATTGATCTGAAAAGAAAAAAAAAGCAATATAAATAATGTGCCAAAAAATAAATAAATAAATAAATAAATAAAAAAAAAACAATTACAACAAAAGGTATAAATGCATAAGAATGTATACATAGAACATTATCGTACATGTAGAATGAAATAAAAACTAAATGGACACAACTTTACTCGTCACTTTTTAACTTATTTAATAGCTATTTTCATGTAAATTAATATGCATTTCTAAGAAACTAGAATACATTTTTGTGACATGCAATGGCATGAGTATTTTTTATTCTCATTTGTTTGAAAACGTGGCTATAAAAATGATATTGCTTTGTTATTTATAAATATTTCAAAACATCTAACTCATGAATTGATCTATGGCACCGATGCTATTAACGCCTATACAACTTTACCATATTTTTATTGAGTAACCTCACATTTATTCTTTAAAATGTAACATATGTATAATTACACAAAACTCTGGTACTCATCATAGAAAAAAGTAATAAATCAAACATTGGAAACTTTAAAAACATTTTCGAATACACCATTTAGTCAAAGGTGACTGGTTGCGATTTTAGATGTTCTGTTAAATATCTATAGAAATACACGAGGAACTTTTCTGAAACTGCAGGCGTGCAAACAGCATAGAACAGGTTATATATTTCCGTGAAGATGTTTTCTCGAAATTACATAAAGGACCTCAAGAAATTGCAAATGAACGAAGATCTTTTGAATAATCCTGTCAAAGCTAGCGTAACAAAATTGTTCAAACTGCAGATTATGATTAAGTGGTCCATTTTGAGAAATTAAAGTTTAAAAAAAAAAAAAAAAAAAAAAATTACAAATTTTGCGAAGTTTTTTCTTATAATTTGTAGGGTTCTTAAATTAAAAAAAAATATTCTTTTAAAAAATATCACAAACAAAATTTTAGATAATATCCAACAATCAGAAATGGAAAATAACAAAAATTGTATGAAAATGAGCAAGTTTAATAAATAATTTTCCATTGAGCATGCGTAAACGCATCAAAGTATAATTTGCATAAAGTGTTAGCTACACCTGTTAAAATCTAAAAAACATAGCTTGGAAATTCTGAAAAATTATCATCGATAGAATAAACTAAAAATCCGTTATTTTCAAAATGAAGCAAAAAGATAAGTGTTTGTATCCATATATCCATTGATTAATATAAATATAGCATACACATTATTGAAAGTACTACTATATTTGGAAATAGCTTTTCACCTTTTTCCTTCATTTTGGGAATAACGGTTTTTCAGCTTATTCTATCGACGATAATTTTCAAAATTTTCAAGCTATATTTTTGAGACTTTCAACATTTAACTAAACATATTATGCAAAATATATTTTGATTGCATTCACGCATGTGCAATGAAACATTATTTAGTATACCTGCTAATTTTTCAAACAATTTTTTTCTATTTTTTTAATTTTCGTAACTGGGCTTATGTATAATGTTTCTTGTTATAGTTTCTGAAAAGATTTATATGTGTATATCTATATATGTATATATTAAGAACGCTGCAAATTATATGCAAAAGACTTAACACAATTTACGACTATATTTATGAAAACCTTAATTTTTCAATGAGTATACATGTCATCCTCATAAAAACGAACACGGTTTGTTATAATGAGATACCTTATCATAATCTGCAGTTTGAACACTTTTGCTATATTTATTTTGATAGGTTTATCCAAAAGACCTTCGCTCTTTTTCAATTTGTTGAAAGTCCCCTAGGAGATTTCTGGAAAAAAATTTTCACGGAATTGTATGACCTGTACTATTCTGTTTACAATTAAGAAATTTGTGAATAATCCCTCATGTGTTTTTTAGATATTTAACATAACGTCTAAAATCACAAATGGCTGGTCACCTTTGGCCATACGGCGTGTTAAATGGGAAAAATAGAGATTAAATAACATAATTGTATGTTTTCCATAAAGCTGATAACACATAGAAATAATAATTAATGATCATAACTCTGTATTTTGATATTACCTTATAGAAATTATTTATTACATTAAGTTTAATGATTGCGGTTTTTTATCTGCCAGCTGCGGATTGTTCCTCTACGATGTAATTTCTATAGTCCTGGAATATAATCGCAAATAAAAAAAATTTGTTGTAGGAAAATTTTAATTTTTAAAATTTATTTTCCGTAATTGTATTTTTTTCCTCATCTTACTTTGCAAAATATATATGAAGCCAAAGAATTAAAAAAAAAAATTAAGTGCACAGACGACCTAGTAATATGCTTTTTAGGTGCGTTCGTAATTATATAATACGTAGTATCTATAGTGGTCGGTCAGTCCGTCCGTCTGTCCGTCCGCATATAACAACTCAAAAACTACCCAACTGAATCGTTTGAAATTTAAAATACATAATTATTACATAATTTTGTCGAGTCATTTCAAATTTTATGAAACTCGGATGCATAGATCAATTACAGGGGCAATCAAAATATTCCATTACATTACGGTCAATGGGGAAAAAAGTTTCAAATGCATTTTAATCGTTTGAAATTAAAAATACGCAATTATTACATAATTCTGTCGAGTTATTTCAAATTTTTTGATAATCGTGTGCATAGATCAAATACAGGGGCAATCAAAAGTATTCAATTACATTATGGTCAATGGGGGAAAAGTTTCAAATATATCCTATACGTTTGAAATTTAAAATACATAATTATTACATAATTTTGTCGAGTTATTTCAAATTTTATGAAAATCGGATGCATAGATCAATTACAGGGACAATCAAAAGTATTCCGTTACATTACGGTCAATGGGGAAAAATGTTTCAAATGCATTTTAATCGTGTTAACTCATGCGAACTTAATAATATTTATATGCAACTATAAAGTACATATTATAATATACATCTTACATAATTTGTGGTGCAAAGAACATTTGTTATTGATTTACAAGACCACACAGAAGTATTACATTACATAATGGTATAGGGAGAACATTGTTTGATGAGCGTTTTAATTGTAATTCACTATTTACAATTTTATGAGATTGATATATGAAAGTAATATTTTTAAAATTTCGTTATCGTACGAACGCACCTAATTTGCTACGCTTCACGTGCAATTTCCAACTTGTTTCTCTTGTTAAAGAAATATGAGTGATTTTCAAATCAAATACTGTATTCTAAAGATAAACCACTTTTGCCGAATAATATTAAATATTTATTAATTAAGAATTTACAAGAAAATGTAGTCTATTTATTCCTTCATTATTATTATTATTATTATTATTATTACTATTTCAATTCAGTCAATTATCATTGAAATTCAAATTTAATATGAATTATCTTTCAATTCAATTTACAAAAAATCGAATTTTTGACACTTGCACCTTTTGGATTCTGAGGTCGTATGATTGAAAAAAAAAAAAAAAAAATTGAAGTTAATCCGCTATTAACTGGATGCTAAGAATGGTGCATCTATTTTGCTACATTAAAAATTTCACTATTTTTACAATATCTAAGAGGGAAATCATTGTTAATGTGAGCAAAATTTTTTTTAATTATATTTTGATATTTTGTAAATCTTTGCAAGATTTTTTAGTTACCCTCATTTATCATCAATTTGGCAAAACAGAAATTTCATTTAATCATTTTACTGAATGTTTTTTTTTTTTTTTCAAAAACTAATAATTCTAAAAAAAGTCTGAAAAAGAAGAAATTGGTAAAGCATTATTACGTTGTTAGAAAAATTAGTTTATATGAGCTGTAATTTCCCAACCAAGTAATAATGTGACTATGTCAGCATTTGAAGCAGGGACTTTTGATTGCTGTTAGTCAGTGCTCTGCCAATCGAGTTATCTTGGACAAATCTAGTGAGGACATTTTTTTCACTTATTTGGAAATTTACAACATGTATTATTTAGTTACTAATTTTAAAAAAAAGTATTAAAAATAAATCCAGTAAAATTAGGTTATGTTGATGGAACGTGAAATAATGGGAAAGGAAAACTGTATAAGGGAAAATATGTTCTATGTATTAAAAAAATCCCCTATAAAAGAAATATTCCATATTTTGATTTTATTAATTTTTATTAATCAATTTTAATATCAAAAATTAGCAGACGTGATATTTATATTCATTAGAATTATTCTGTGTGTGAGTTTTTGATATCTTTATCTTTTTTTTTTTTTTTTTTTTTTTTGGCTTCTGCGAATAATAACTAAAGAGAGGAATTTAATAATTCTTTAGATTCTTGTATAACCGATATAATTGTTTAGAGTTGTATGCTACAAGTGCATAATTAAATAATATAAAGATTCAAGTACATAAATAAAGGATTTAAAAGCTGTAGGACTATCTTTTGTTAAACGAAAATCAAAGAAAAAATCCTTACTCAATATAAAGAAAAAATTAGTATGAATAGTGAAAACACGCAGTTGAACGTATTAAACACATTATTGAATATCAAATGGGATAAATTTAGAGAAATCCTAAACATTTACGGTTTGTTTAATATGTTTTATGTATTAAAAAAATCACTTATAAAAGAAATAATTCATATTTTGATTTGATTAATTTATATTAATAAATTTTAGTTCCAAAAATTAGCAGACGTGATATTTTTATTCATTAGGATTACTCTGTATGTGAGTTTTTGATATCTTTATCTTTTCTGGTGGCTTCTGCGAATAATAACTAAAGAGAGCAATTTAATATTTTTTTAGATTCTCGTATAAACCAATATAATTGCATACAATTGTATGGTACAAGTGTATGGTTAAATAATTTAAAGATTCAAGTATATAGATAAAATATTAAAAAGATAAAGAACTATCTTTTGTCAAAGGAAAATCAAAGAAAAAATCCTTACTCAACTTAAAGAAAAAATTAGTATCGATAGTTAAAATACGCAGTTGGGCATAATAAACACATTGTTGAATATCGATTGGGATAAATTAAAAGAAATCCTAAACATTTACCCTTTGCTTAATGTTGATAAGATATAGAAATGATTGGAAAGACACAGTTTTTTTAAAGGGAGGGGGGGAGGGAGAAAAAGAAAAAAGAAGTAAATTCTCCTCTTATCAGAAAATATACTTTATGTATTATTTAATTTTTAAGAAATAATTCCATTTACGGATAATAATATTAGTATGAAATGGCATCCAAATCAACTGATAATACTTTTATAGTTATGTGATGGAGAGGGCATAAAAGAAAAAGAAATAAAGCAATATAAAGTTACTAGTGTTGGAATTTCTTCAATTAACTAAAATAAATCCATTCCACGAAAAATATTTTATATTACGTTGCCGGATTAAGTGTTTTAAGCGTTCAATAATTATTAGGCTTCCCGCCACCTAATTTATTTAACAGTGACTTTTTTTCTGATATGTTCACTACTTAACAAAAATTATCGGGCAAATCGTAAAATTTTACCCTGTCGGACTGGAATGAAATTGCTTCAACAGTAAAAGACCTACATAAAGGAACCCTATATAATGCAATTCTTTAAAATCAAACAAATTCTTAGTTATGAACAATGAATGTTGAAGTTTATAGGCATCTAAATTCCACACTGTAAAAAAGTTTTTTTTCTTTTCTTTTTTTTTTTTTCTTTTTTTTTTTTTTCAGAATTTTGATTTTTGCATACACTTAAATTAAAAATTATGCAAATAAAAATAAAAGCAAACAATAAGAATAAAAGCAAAATATTAATGTTATGACCTGGCTCGAAAAGAGTTTAAATCATAGCCCTGTTTAGTCTTGATTTCTGCATAGCTTTTAACTTCGATACTGTTAAAAATTGTTTCATTTGGAGGAGTTCTTATCAAAAATACTTTTGAAGCTTATAATTTTTCATATTTTTGCTTTTTATTATTAAAAAAGCGCCAAAGTCTGTGATATATTTATTATATCAATGAGTCTCTATTTATATGCAAATGTTTCACTTATACTTTCATATCGTTCCAGATGTTGGAGACTTTGAAAAAGGTTATACAATAAAACCTTTTAAAAAGAAATCACTTAAGAAGGAAAACAATACGTTATAAACTTCCCTACTTGGGAGGTGTAAATGTAGTTTTTTTTCTCTCTCTCTCTCTCAGGTATTATTTTTTTTTTCCATGGATCAACATATTTTCCGTTTTAATCATCGTTTAAATAAGGATACCGTCACTAGCAGAGTCTTTTTACTGATTTTATTGCATTTTAATTTTTTGTCTTTAAATCTACTATTGCTTAAATAATGAATTTTAAACTATTTTTTTTTTCTTTTTTCGTAAAATAAAGGCGATTTCAAAATATATGCGTTTTCCGTAAAAATTTTGACTGGGCCAAATTTTATTTATTTTATGTATGAGTTGGGTCAGTCACAGACAATGATTTTAATACGGGTTGTGTCGAGACCGGGATTGGAAATTTCGTCCCGTGCAGGCCTAGAAAGAAGAATGCAGTTCCAGCACGGTATGAAAAAATACATTACGCCCGGCCTGGCGAGTTTTCTGATAAAAGTAACGTCCGAATCCGAGCCTCGTTTGGGTCTAGAATACAGACTTTTTTTTAACAGTCTCGTCAGGACAATAAAAGCCTCTAATTAAAGGAGCTAGAATTATTTAAAAGTTCTTAATACGCATACTAATAAAAGCATTGTTTTAAATAACTGGAGTACTTTTAAACAGTACAGAATAAATGTGAAAAAAAAAAAGTCAAACTGAATCGGAAATTTAAGCTACAGAAACCAGTTATTTTTCGCTATCAGTATTTAAAAAAAATTTAAACATTTTATTTGGAGCCAAACTTTGTTTAAAACTTCAAATGCGTTCTCTGCATTATGAGTCTTTTCCCTATCATTTTTCATCTTTAAATTTTAGAAGTCAAGAATCGTTAAACAAAAAATGTGCAAACTTGAAATATGTCATTTTTGGTTATTTTACAGTAATTTTGTTTGGACAAATTAAAAAAAATTAATTTTGAAAATACGATTTTTTAAAAAGTAACATCGTTTTTTTTAATGCATTTTTAATAGTTTTAAAATTAATATTGAAAAGAAAACCTCTGAAACAAAATTAAAATTAAATTTCCCTCTTTAATTTAATAAAAAAAAGAAAGAAAAAGAGTAAAAATCCGATGAATACAATTTCGGGTAATAACGATTTTAAATAATTAAATTCAAAACAATACTAAACATTTGTAATTTTTATAAACTTTATAATAAAGTTTTGCATGCGATTTCGTTTACAAATTACATGGCTAATCATCACGGAAAAAAAAAATCAAAATTCTAACTCAATATATATATACATATATATTTATGCATTTTACTAGACCTGTGAAAGTAACATTGTTTCTTGAATTGCGCGTATTATAATTTGTGTCAAATTCCTTAAAACCTGATGAATTATTTAAACGGATAAATAATCCGATCAACTTCGTTCTTTAAACAAAATTTGTGTTATACTATTGCCTTTTACATCCACTCTTTAAAATAAAAAAAATCGAAAAATTTTATATACCTTTCATCAAAACGAATTTTTCGAGAGTCCGAGAAAAATAGTTTCGGATAATCGAGGTTACTGATACTAAATAAATTCAAATTGCATCTTCATCTATGCAAGTTTTGCAGATATGAAGGTGCAATTTTCTGTGTTTAATTCAAGACTGGCTAAGCAAAGTTATTCCTAATTGGAAAATTTACCCTACGGGGGCCGTATAGAAATTTAATTGCCGTATTTTTTCAAATAGCCCCCCCCTCCCCCCGTCATGGAGTTGCAAATTATCTCATCAAATTTTGGACCTTTTTTATGAAACTTTGCAATTAAAAGTGTGTTTCAAGGGCATTAAGGAGACAGTCTTTTGTTTTGATAATTATGACTCACAATGTGTACATATATATATGTGTGTGTAATGATTATTAATTCAGATTAACTTGAAGATAAATTTTGTCAAAAGCTATAACTTAAGCGAAAAAATATTTTTTTTTAAAGTGAATACCAATTTTTTAAAGTAAAGTTATACAAAACATAACGAAGAAATAAAACTGCAAAAACAACCTAATATTATTTTTGAAATTAATTTATATAGAAAAAGTTTTTAATATAAAACGGATTATACAAATTTTTTATATAAAGTTGTATAGAAATGCCTGATTTAACATTGAAAAATAGCCATAAAAAATCTATTATAATTTTTTTGAATTGATAAACATAAAAAGTTTCTATAGCAAAACGCACAATAGGTTAGAACATGCAAAATAACTTTAAAAAGTAAAATAAAAAATGATTAATGAAAAATTTTGATGATTCCATTAAAACCTGAAAAAATTCTATAGCGGTTCAAATAATAATAATAATAGAAATCTTCAAATTAGTACTTTAACAAAATATGTAAATCCAATAATAATAATAATAATAGAGCTATGAAGTATTTAATTAAATAACTGCCTAAGTCATAAGCATTACAAACAAATACGTGCGACAAGATTGCAGAAGAATGACTTGTAAAATCTATAAATATTCTTCTAAAAACACAAAATTAAATATTCCATTAATAAATTATTGCTGTAGAATGGATAGTAGATAGTAACACGCAATTTTCACTTTCTTGTTGCATGTTTCTGTCCAGTAATTTATTCAACAATTATGTAAAAATAAGAAAAAGAAGGATTTTACTTACATGAAGTCTCCTATGTATTTATGGGCTTCTCTATACAGGTTGGAATTTTCTTCAGGTAGACGTATTGTGAGGGAGTGACCTTTAGTCATAAAGGCACTCTAGTGTTTCTGAGATCGTGACGTCAATAATTTAACATTTTGTAGGCGTAAAAGTGACATCTATCCTCTCTTTTACTTTAACTTTCTAGAGTGTGTGTGCTCTTTCGAATTCCGCAGTTAGCTCGCGGTTATTAGTATTATGTTAATGAGAAGTATCTCAGTTTGTCGCGTATAAAAGCTTGAGTGTGAGTTTGTGGGGTGTGTGTTCTGGCCTTGGCCAGCGTCTGTGTGTTTCTGGCCTTAGCCAGCAGCCAGCGTCTGTGTTTCTGGTAGCAGCCAGCAGCCTCTGTGTGTATTCCGCCATTAGACAACGAAGTTGATGATTGTTTATGAAGGTGCTGACGATTAGAGAATAGCTACGGCCTCCAGTAAAGCGGAAAGAAGTTCAGATAGTGGATTAAAGGTTCGGCCTTGGTAAGAAAGTTTAGTTTTGATCATTTGAGAAATAAAGAAATATCCACAGCCACGGGCTGTGAAATTAAGATTTGTTTAGTAGATCAGCCAGGAAATAGTGTCAAGTGCTAGACGGTGCCCCGACTGAGCTAGACCAACGCCTGTGAGTATGATTTAGCTTTTCATAGTGTTCTCAGTGAGTGAAATTATAGACTGGCTCCACTTTCCTTTAGCCCTTATCATTTTAATAAACTGTGTTGTTTTAACCTAAATTAATGAGTATGTCTGCATATAACGTGACAAATGACGCCCAGCATGAGCATACCGTCACAAATGGCGCCCAACGAAATGTCGGACATTTTGAGATTGTGCCACGGGTGTATTTCACCGGTGAGGGTGATATTAGTGAATTTTTAGTGAAATTAGATGATTATATTTTGTTCAATAATATACCTGAGAAAAACAGGTACGTAGTGCTTAAATGCTCGTTAAAGGGCGAAGCACTTTTGTGGTTAGAAAATATAGGAAAGTTTTTGATTACTGAGGAAGCGAAAAGATTTGAACAAACGGTGATTGAGTTAAAGAAGGCATTTCCTCCCGTTAAAGATAAAAGTATTTTGAGAAAAGAGTTCTATTGTAATAAGCAGAATATATATGAGTCGGCGTCAAAATTTTATCTTCGTAAGCTGGAACTAAAAAATAAATTAGATTTAGATATTACATTTGAGGAATTGTTGGACATTGTTTTTCCTCTTTTTAATCCAAATATACAGGACTTTATTGAAGTTAGAGCACCGAAGAATTTTGCAGAAATGCACCAGATATTATCGAAGTATGAGTCTCGGCATAGCTCGGATCAACGGGATTTGCGTAACCCTCGGCAGAGGCCTGTCACGGATAGTAATTTGAGAAATGAGGGGGAACGTAATTTTGTGAGGGGGAGACAGCGATTTCCGGATAGTAATGTGCGTAATAGAAGTGATGGATTTGGTCGTAATATGTCGAATACGAGTAATGGTAATAGGAATGGTGGTGGTGCTAATAATTTTAGAAGTGGTGAGAGAAATATGCATGGAAATAGACAGAATAGTGGTTATGATCGTAGTGGGGGAGTACGGGACAGGAATGTTTCTTCGCAAGTAAGGAGATTAACTTCGGATGAGAATTTTGAAGGTAGATTAATGCAAAAGAGATGTGTTCAGAGGTTGGAAAAGTCGTCTTTAAGTTTGAATAAAATTACTATTAATCCGGTTGAGTTACCTGAAGTGTTAATTGTGTTAGATGGTATTGTCGTTAAAAGTGTCTTCGATACAGGGGCAGATAAGTCGTTCATTTCTTTTGACTGTTATCGGAAATATTTTTCGTATAAGAAGTTGAAAAGGTCAAGTCTGGTGGTTCAGTCAGCACAGGGAGTAGCTTGCGATAATAAAGGTTCAGTAGAATTGGAAGTTGAAATTCGTTCGGTTAAGACATGTTGGGAGTTTTGTGTGTTAGATGGATTAACAGTGCATTGTATAGTTGGTGTGGATTATATGAGGGATAGAGGAATTAGTTTGGATTTCTTTAAAAAGTCGTTAATCGTGAATAACGATGAGAATGTGAGTAAGAAAGAGCCTGTTTCAGTGTCAGTTAATTTGGAGGAGTCGGGTTTAAGTGTGGTTAAGAAAATGGAGGTTAATAAGTCTTTAGTCGATTTTGGTAAAGTTTTTTCAGATAAACCAAGTTTAACGAATGAAGTTCATATTGGTTTTGACGCACTAGTTGCTAGTAAACCATTTCGTTATGATTTTATATCTAATATTTTTAAATCTTTTTGTGAAAAGTTGGAGACTGGGGTCGGTATGGAACTTCCTCAGTCTAATATGGCTGAACGTGTAAATCGTACATTAATTCAAATGATTTCTTCATATGTTGGTTCTCATCATGCAAATTGGGACCAGTTTCTTCAACATTTTGCGTACGCACTTCGTACGGCAGTTCACGAGTCAACGGGGAAAACGCCTGCTGAATTGTTTTTGGGTAGAAAAGTCATTACTCCATTCCAAAGGTTAGTTATGGTGTCAGATGCGGAAAGTCAGTACATGTGTCAGGATATTGAGAGGTTGGTTACGGAAGCTCAGGTTCAAATGGGAAAAGCGCAAGAAAAACAAGCTCAGTATTATAATATGCGTAGAAGGGAGTTAGAAGTGAAAGTTGGAGATTTTGTGTTAGTAGAAAAGCATTGGTTAAGTTCAAGTCGTCAGAAGAGAGTAGCTAAATTTGGTCCGAAGTTTGTAGGTCCGTTCGAGGTTTTGGAAGTTCGAAATAATAATTTGGTTGTTGATGTCAATGGTGAAAGAATGACTGTTAATCTGGATCAGGTTAGAGTGTATAAGTTTAGAGAAAATGGTAGTGAAGGTTCTCATATGTCGAGTGGTGTTTCGCGAAATTCCCGATCCAATGAGTGTCCCGAGTCCAGCACTTCTTCATCGAATTCTTTTCATCAATATTCAAGAAGAAAATTTGGTCAAACAGCTCCAAAGACTGTTATTGAAAGTCGAAAACCTAGCAATCCGAGAGCAAAGTATAATAAAAATAAGAGAACTGTGTCAAATACATCGGACTCTGTGTGTCATAAAAGACAAAAAATTATAAATTGTCCAGTTCCTCCATCTATTAGACAACAACCCCACAAGCATAAATTAACTCATAGTTCACCATCTTCAGTGATTAATCCCCAGAAAAGATTTCGTTTGGACACTCGTAAAACTGTTAAGCGAACTTTAAATGCCGAATCTTTGCCTAACAAGAAACTACATAGGTCCGGAAAGAAACGTGGCCTTGGATCTTCGGTAACTTCGGGTGCGTCTAGAAAGAGGAGGCAACTCTCAGATTACCGGCAGCAACAGTGTGAGCCTCGCCATGGAGTGAACCCAGCGAACCGGCCGGAGCAGAGTCGTCGAGTGGAACCTACAAGTATCCCACGGCATCCATTCAGAACCAGGCTGCAGGCACGACAGTCAACTGTGGCGTCACCGTACAGTTCTGATGACGAGAGATCCTTCGTACAAGCCTTTTGGGACAGGAGGAGAAAGCCATCTTGCAGTATGAAGCCTGCTAGCAGTGAATCATCTCTATGATTGGGTGATAATGTTCTTTATTAAATTTCTATTAGAGTGCATATATGTGGTAGCAATGTGAAAGAATAGAAAGCAGAGAGACTGTTTTGTACTTTTGGCCATTTTTGGAATTTTTTGACGGACTCACGTTTAGTGCTTAATTGTGCTCAAAATTTGTTTGCAAAATTGTTAGTTTTATGTATGTTGAAAATTTTGGTCTTAACTGCTTTTTAAAAATTCTGGATCTATTGTTAAATTGTTGTGTTATTTGTTAAAATGTTACTATATTGTTATTGTTCATGTGTTATAAAATGTATGTTAATGTATGTTTACATTTTCAGAAAGTACAGATAGTAATTTGGGTTATTTTGTACACGCGCCGTGGTTCAAACGCGCACGTGTTTTGCGGTCAAGAAGTCCTTGACACGCGTTTCTATCTCTTATACTAACATTTAATGAATTAACTTTCTTCTTATCGTTCGTGTTTTATGAGTTGCGTTTTGTACTTTAGTTGGGAATGGTTTCCGCAAGTTGCGAAGTTTTAAGCTGCATTTGAATTTGAAATTGTATTGTATTAAAATTGAATGTTAATGTGATTTTCTTGCAGGGAAGTATACTTTTTGTTATGTATTGATTCTGCTATTTTTCTTTTAGTTAATACAGATGAAGAGATTGATGACGTCATTTTGTAAATTTTTTATATTTTTTGATTGTTGCATAAGCACAGCGATATGCCGCTGTACGTATGTGCCCCAATTATTGTTCAAGTGGAGTTAAGTCTGAAGAAGTTTGGGAGTTAGTTCATTGGCTAATGGGGATGTAGGTATTACGTAGTAGCAGAGTTAGTTGTAATTTTGGATGAAGTCGGAATTTGGATGAGGAAAGTTTTTGCGCATTGGGTTTTTTGGACTTAGTGCGGATTCTAGTATATTAAAAGTTATGGAGAAATTTTTGGGTAAAGTTATAGTTGCATTGCAATATTGAGGAAAATTTCGGAAGGTTAGTGTTTTGAGAAATTTTAGCACTCCCAGTGGAGTGGGTTGTTTTGAGAGAAGAAGTAATTAGTTTTGAAAATTTTACGAGTTTTTGGAAGTTTTACGGAGGCTATTTGTAAGATAGAAGAATGGTTGGATTGAATATGTGATTATTTGAGGCAAACTGAGTTTTTTTGGTTGTGATGGGTTAAAGTTAATATTTTAAAAGTTATGTTTCGGCGTTAAATTTCACCCATCACTGTGTTTTATTACGGCTCTAAATTTATAACAAGAAAAAGTTCTGGGCATGCATTTAGCCCAGCCCTTTTTCTCTGCGGAGTTCGAGGGGGGGTTGTGAGGGAGTGACCTTTAGTCATAAAGGCACTCTAGTGTTTCTGAGATCGTGACGTCAATAATTTAACATTTTGTAGGCGTAAAAGTGACATCTATCCTCTCTTTTACTTTAACTTTCTAGAGTGTGTGTGCTCTTTCGAATTCCGCAGTTAGCTCGCGGTTATTAGTATTATGTTAATGAGAAGTATCTCAGTTTGTCGCGTATAAAAGCTTGAGTGTGAGTTTGTGGGGTGTGTGTTCTGGCCTTGGCCAGCGTCTGTGTGTTTCTGGCCTTAGCCAGCAGCCAGCGTCTGTGTTTCTGGTAGCAGCCAGCAGCCTCTGTGTGTATTCCGCCATTAGACAACGAAGTTGATGATTGTTTATGAAGGTGCTGACGATTAGAGAATAGCTACGGCCTCCAGTAAAGCGGAAAGAAGTTCAGATAGTGGATTAAAGGTTCGGCCTTGGTAAGAAAGTTTAGTTTTGATCATTTGAGAAATAAAGAAATATCCACAGCCACGGGCTGTGAAATTAAGATTTGTTTAGTAGATCAGCCAGGAAATAGTGTCAAGTGCTAGACGGTGCCCCGACTGAGCTAGACCAACGCCTGTGAGTATGATTTAGCTTTTCATAGTGTTCTCAGTGAGTGAAATTATAGACTGGCTCCACTTTCCTTTAGCCCTTATCATTTTAATAAACTGTGTTGTTTTAACCTAAATTAATGAGTATGTCTGCATATAACGTGACAAATGACGCCCAGCATGAGCATACCGTCACAGTATCACCAATCCGAAATTCAGTAAAAGTTTCATAAATATGGATCGGCCGCGTAGAGCAGCCAACACATGGACGGTATCACTTTCGCCAGAGAAATGGAGGAGATTCCTCAAATGTCTGATAGAGTAACAGCAGTCATTTGTTCTTAAATAAATGACACTCATTACAGTGTTTAGCAGAGTTGATAAACTTGCAACGTCACCATTCTCTCTTAAATCTTCAAAACACACCAATAAGATGGAAGTGAAGTTCTTTGAACATGGAATCATGCTATATGCTCCATCAGAAACAGGAAACAACATGGCGTATTGCTGCAGACTTCTTTCAAATGCAATCCACATTGTGGATTTAGATTCTCTAAATAACGTTGTAGAAATCATGTTGGTCAAGAATCTGAAAAAAAACCCACAATCGCAAAATGAATAAGTGGTCATTTCAGGACCATTTGCAGTAGCAAGGGCTTCCATTTTCTTTTCAATAATAATTTCTGTTACTAGCCTTGGTGAGCAAAAAGTTGAGTTTGCTAAAAATCGTTAACGGACAGTCAAATAATCTTCAACATGTAAATGGTGCTTTAAAACTTTTACTGGTGCTTCAACAAGGGCTATCAGCACAGAACAAAGAATTCCGCCCAACCAATTGCAATTTGGCATTTAGTCTTGCAACAACCAATGAAACTATTTTGAAAGCCCCCTCAAAATTACTGATAAACTATATTCATAATGCACTGCTTTTCATTTCATAGTAAATAAAAGGAATTTGTGACAGACAAAGGATTAAGCTATTTATATGACACATGAGTGATTGGTAGCTTATTGTTTGAGTATGTTTTGCCTTTATGACAAGTAGTATACATTCTTTAAGATAAATTAACATTCACTCAACAAAACGCTAAAACTCCTGAGAATTTGGTTTGGTTAAAAGGCTTAATCTTATCCTTTTATACAGCCATTTAACCTTCCTTTAAACTTTTCTTTGTGACATATTTTCTGTCAGCATATTAAATGAATAACAATTTACAGCGATCTTTATCTAAATGATAAAACTCTTTATTTTTTCATGCCTACAAATTCCAACTGTTTGAATTTGAAAGTTGTTAAATTTAAATTCTTTTAAAATATTTTTTTTTCACTGAGAGAACTAGCAAATATGTGTCATATTATAATTGTTGTATTAACTTTAGAAAAGAAAAAAATAATAGTAAATATCATAAAAAAGAAATTATTAGTATTATTTACTTTACATCATGATGAGAATAAAGCAGTGATTGTTATAGTCTAAGATATGATAGGAAATAAAAACTGTATTTAAATTTCAGCTAAATATTGGTAAAATAAAAATGTTAAAATGCGTTTTAAAATTATATGGTTGAGCAATATTGCTATGAATTCAAGTTTATCAATTTCTATCCATGCGCAAATTGACATAAAATATTAGCAGACAACATATGTACAAACTATCATAATGTTACTTTTATTTATATTATTCTTAAATTTCTTTATCATATTTTCTTGTAGAACATTGTTAAAGTATTTGAAATCACTTAAGGGTGTTCATATTATGACATTTTGCGAGACTGAAGAAAAATTAATAAGTAAATCTTATACTTTTCGGCGATATAAATTCCGATTCAATAGTTTTTCTAAAAAAAGTCACTAATTAAAAAAAAAAAAAAAAAAAAAAAAAAAGAAAAAAAAAAAAGAAAAAGAAAAAAAAAAAAACAAGATTTTGAGAAGAATAAGTTTAAAAGCTTATTTAGCAGCATGATGTTTAATGAACAAAAAATATTGTAACGAATTGAAAAATCATGAAACTGCTTTAAGGAAACATACAACCTACACATTTGCGAAATGTAAAAAATACGAAATAATAATAGTAATGGGCCACTTTCACCATTCGCTTACATTTCATGGTAACAGACTTGAAACTTCAAATAAAACAAAAAAATTATTAAAATGAACTAGCTTGTATATTTTCTAACTTAGAAAATAATTTACATACACTCTAAAACTATTTAGTAAACTTACTTAGCTGCTTATATTTCATCGCTTACAAATATGGTAACAGATTTGAAAAGTAATGGACTTGACATTTCAAATAAAACTATTCGAATAAACTAGCTTGTTTAATTTCTGACTTAGATAATAATACACATACCTTCTGAAACAATTTAGTAAACAATATTTAATTACAAAAGTGCAAAAATCATTATTTTAATATTAAAATTTACGATAACAGACTTTACAATGAAAAAAAAAAAAAAAAAAAAATACCAACCTTGATAAAAGCTTTTGCCTGACACTATTACATTGCTTCATAACTGAAGAGTGAA
This sequence comes from Maratus speculifer, assembly GCA_964019185.1. NCBI lineage: Eukaryota > Metazoa > Arthropoda > Arachnida > Araneae > Salticidae > Maratus > Maratus speculifer. The sequence goes on from OZ025302.1 coordinate 156,057,408, forward strand.
AAATGGCAAGTAGTAATTGCATGAATAGTTTAACTACATCGCCGAATATTTGCTTCTAACTTTAGGCAGCATTCGAAACCTATTTTGATTAAAATAATCACAAGCTAACAGACTTGACAAAAAGTGAGGGACAAAAGATTTCTGGCTATTTTTTAAAGAAAATAACTTTTGTGACACTTTTTTTTCATCAATATAGAACACTAACGGTTCATATTTAAAATAATTAAACCTTTTTATTTTAAAAAGTTTGCTCAAAAAAAAAAAAAAAAAAAAAAAAAAAAACTATAGTTTTTTGCTTAGAGTCAAAATTTTAAAAATTTATATCCCAAAAATTTTTATTGTTTTTTTTAATTTTTCGTGTTAGAAATATTCAATATAATCTTCTTTAGCTAATGCATAGCTCAAATCAAACTTTAAATTTTAATTTACGTTTGAATTTTCTTCTTTATACTCTGGGACAGCATATGTAAGCGAAATTTGAAAATGGCCCTAATAATAAAATTTAACACAAAGAAGTATATTCCTCATCTCTTAATGTTTGATTAATTCCGCCAATCATACCTGCAAAGTTCGTGCTATAAGATATAACAAGTTGGAAATTGCACGTGAAGCGTAGCAAATGAGGTGCGTTCGTACGATAACGAAGTTTTAAAAACATTACTCTCATATATCAATCTCAAAAAATTATAAATAGTGAATTACAATTAAAACGCTCATCAAACAATGTTCTCTCTATACCATTATGTAATGGAATACTTTTGTGTGGCCTTGTAAATCAATAACATATGTTCTTTGCACCACAAATTATGTAAAATGTAGATTATAATATGTACTTTATAGTTGCATATAAATTTTATTAAGTTTGAATGAGTGTAACACCACTAAAATGCATTTGAAACATTTTTCCCCGTTGACCGTAATGTAACGGAATACTTTTGATTGTCCCTGTAATTGATATATGCATCCGATTTCCATAAAATGTGAAATAACTCGACAAAATTATGTAATAATTATGTATTTTAAATTTCAAACGTGTAAAATTCACTTGAAACTTTTTCCCTATTGACCATAATGTAATTGAATACTTTTGATTGCCCCTGTAATTGATCTATGCACCGGATTATCAAAAAATTTGAAATAACGCGACAAAATTATGTAATAATTATGTATTTTAAATTTCAAACGATTAAAATGAATTTGAAACTTTTTTCCCCATTGACCGTAATGTAATGGAATACTTTTGATTATCCCTGTAATTGATATATGCACCCGATTATCAAAAAATTTGAAATAACGCAACAAAATTATGTATTTTAAATTTCAAACGATTAAAATGAATTTGAAACTTTTTTCCCCATTGACCGTAATGTAATGGAATACTTTTGATTGCCCCTGTAACTGATCTATGCATCCAATTTTCATAAAATTTGAAATGACTCGACAAAATTTTGTAATAATTATGTATTTCAAATTTCGAACGATTCAGTTGGGTAGTTTTTGCGTTGTTATATGCGGACAGACAGACGGACAGACGGACGGACAGACGGACGGACTGAACGACCACTATAGGTGCTACGTATTTACATAATTACGAACGCACCTAAAAATGGCTCTATGTAGAAAGTTTTGAGTTGTTCGATCAAGAAAAATTATTTTTTACGAATAGACTTAATTTTTAATATACTCCATACCTTTCCAGTAGAATACTGGGCTGCAAAGAATTAAAGAGCAATGTAATGATTTTAAAGAGATAAAAAAAAAAAAAAAAAAAAAACAAGACTAACATTATGCTTTTTTAACCTTTCATAATTGTAAATAAGGCCATTAACGTAAGTCTAAAAGGGAAAAAAAAAGTATTAAAATTATTTATTTCTATAAAATTACCTTCGTATCAAAAAAAGTTGTTAATTTCTTGTGCTTTTTCTCTCGACATTTGTTGTAGGAGAAAAAAAATATTTCAGTATTTATTATTTTAAGGCTGTTGTCAACTGCTCTGTTCAACAAACTCAAAACATTTTTACACATTTGCAAATTCCTTTTTTAAAGGAAAGGTGTAAAATGGAAAAACCTGACTATGGCAGCTATTTGGAATCGGAGTGTGTTATCCGTTTTGTAATCAATAAATTACATATTAAGTTATAAGCTACTTTGATCACGTAAAGTACACGTTTTAAAACCCGCTTGAATGGTTACTCTTCTTTCGCGCAGAAATTTGGTTCAAAACTTTCACTTTCACGCTATTTTCTGTAGACTTTTTTTTTTAAACATAATAAAATATTTAGAAAATGATTTCAAAGTAGAATTTTTGCGCGAAAGAGGAGTAACCACTCCAGTGGAGTGTAAAATGTCTTTGTCAAGTGGTCAGAATAGCTTACAAATCAATAGGTATTTTGTTATTCACAAACCGGTATACATAGTTGGATTCCAAATCGTTTCCAAAGTCAGGCTTTCATATTTTATACCTTTTCGTATAGAAATAAATTACTTCTTTTTATCATATTAACGTTAATGAGCTTATTTACGATTACGCAAGATTAAAAAAATAATATAATGTCAGTCTTATTTCTTTCATTTTCTCTTTTTAAAATCATTAAATAGCTCTTTAAACCTTTGTAATCCAGTATTTCTACTCATGGATCGACCCAATTCCACAAGGCTTGACTTATGCAGGAATAAGCGGGTCAAATGGCTCCCCATGAGAGTAAATAGGGTTTTCACTAAAATATGTCAAATGATTAAAATTAGCCAAAAGGGATCAAAATTCACATATTTTCATACATTTAGGAATGTAAGAGTGTTCCTCCTTCTTCTCTTTGCTTCCAATATCCCATTCATCTATGAGGGAAAAAAAAACTGTATTAGAAAAGTTTTATTATAACAACTTAGTATTCTATTGTTTTCAAAGGGTATTCTTTATTAATGTTTTCCTCATAGCGTGGCAAGTTAAAATAATTAATTATGACCAGTTTGCGTCATTTTATTTAAGCCATCTTATAATATATATAGTTAAGCAGAGAAAAAGTTTGCGAAGATATACTCTTGCCAACCAATCTATCATTTTTTCCTACAACTATCCTATTGGTATTTTTTTTAAGTTATGACTATCTTTTTGTGATATCCTGTATACAGAGGTGAACTACGTCGAATGTAAAATTTATACATATTATAAAACAAAGATGTAAATAACCAAGTTATTGGATTAACTGGATAACATAACTTTGAAATGACATTACCACACACTTTAATAAAACTTACAGATAATTCAAGCTGTAAGCTTCTTGTAATATGTTAAATTTTACATTTAAAATCTGTAATACACTTTTAGAGCAAGATCCCAAGGCCCCCAGATGTTACTTATTTTCTCACAAGTAAAATTTATTGGATAAAGTAGTGCTAATACGTGCTATGAGCGTAGTGATACCTGCTAGCTTGGACCGACGGCCAATTTACGGGTACTAGGTACCAAAGGTAGGTAAAAACACTACGAGCTTTTCTTATTTTCTCAGTCTTGATTTTTATATATGATGCTCAGGGAACTATTTCAATACTTTATGTAAGCACCCAGACCAATTGCATGGGCCAAACGCCAAACATCCAGCCAGACATGCATAAAGGGTCGCTATGAGTATGAGCGTGAGCTTGAAAATTAGATAGTTTTATAACATAGCTTCATAAAACTTATGTTATTAATGGTATACTGGAAGTCTTCAGTAATAATTAAGTAATATTTTAACTCTTAATTTTAAATATAGTAATTATAGCACACCGAAATGTGAATACATTTGATGTGGCGACGCGGTGTTTTTGATCTTTAATGAGTTTTGCAGGAAAGGGACGGTTTTTTGGCAAAAGGAAAATCTTTCCCTCAAGTAGGGTGGATTGCTTATCTCCCGACTCTTTTGTTCACTCCCCTTCGTTCTATTATGAAGAAACCACAAATGGATCCAATGCAAAAGACTTCCCCCACTTTTTCCAAGAATTCAGTTGAAGGGAACAGTATTGCAGTCTGAAACCAGCCTTAGGCTGCGGGCACACACACAGTTTTTCGCACTAACTTCTTGCGCTATCTTTGATCTTTCGTTTCGGCGCTTTGATGTATAAATTGCACTTCTAGTGCACTGAATCTGAACTTCAAGAGAGGAATATCAGTTGACAGGTTTACGACCGAAGATGGAGAAGATAAAAGTTCCCCTTCCTTTGTCAAATTGGTAGGGTCAGTCCCTCAAAACCATTTAACGAGGTTTCACCCTTGTTCAGTTCAAAAACAATGATTGATTGATTGCTCTTTTAGTGTAATAAAAACTAGTGCTGTTCGTCTAGACCTTTAAGCAGCGTTCAGACTTGCATTTTGCTGAAGTGTAACTGGATTCTTGGAACACCCTTCTTCTTTCTCCATCTGCGGTTTACTGACACTAGAAAACGGGGGAGATACAATGGTCAGGGAGATAACTATCTTAACTCAACCCTACTTAAGAGAAAGATTCCTGTCCTACAATTGGATTGAAGTTGAACCACAAAAGTCATAAAAATCAAACGCGCCGCCTACTAACCGCAAAAAGTCTTTGTGTGTGTTTGCAGCCTTAGTCGAACCATGCCAAAGTGGGGGGTTGAGGAGGTTACAGCACCCCCTGAAATTTTCGAAAGTGATATGGAAAAAGTGCTGATTTTTTTTTCTTTCCTTTTGGCAAAAATTTGTAATTTTTTGAAATATACAGTGGATAGCCATTCTTATTAGTCTACATTGATACCAAGGAAGAGAAATGGGGAGATGATGAATTTAAAGTCCCCTCCTCTCGAAATAGTTGAAAATTAACCGAAAAAAGTGTTTTCTTTACTTTTTTAGATAAATCTAACATCCACATTTTTACTTCTGTCATTCTGTGAAATAGCTATTCTCGTTAATTCTATACTAGTCCACATTGACATGCAACATACCCAAACCAGTGTTGAATTCAGACTTTTTTCCGGAAGGGATTTCTGCGACTCCGTCGGAGACATTCTCTTGTTCCGGTAAAAACGCGAATTTCATTAAAATGTCGCTAAAAAGCGCTAATTTTGTCAAAGTGTCACGGAAAAAGAGCGAATTTCAACAAAAGATCGCGGAAAAAACCAGGGACCGATTTACAAATTTGGGGGCCCTGGGCACAGATACATATCGGGGGCCCCCTTAGAAAGTTGCTTACAAAAAATTTAAGTTCCCTACCCCTCACCCCCCCCCCCCCCAAAAAAAAAGTTACTTATTAAGATAGCCATAATTGACTTCACGATTGAATCACTTTCAAATACCAATTAAAAAATTAAATATGATAATCATTTATTTACCTTTTAAATAACTATTTCACAATCATGAAATTTAAATAAGTATACATAGTACAATAAATTGTATAGTGATATTTATCTTGTCTGATGCAAGTTTATAGATCTGGAATGATAAAGTATGCAACAACTAATAATAAATTTTCCACAATACCAAATTATAATTATTTAAAATATTATGGGACTCTGCCGCCTATGAACTTCCCTCACTAACCCCAAATATTCTGACAAAAACAGGAACATGATTAAATAACAATTAAAAATATAATATATTTTTAAAGTGATAAAAATAAAAGAAAATATTCACTTTAATAAAATGATTAAATGCGGATGTTTCAACCAAAATATGCAATGTTGTAAAAATAAAATATGAACACAGTAGAATGTAGAATGAAATGTAAAATTCCACTAGATTTTGTAAGCAGTTGTATTGATTTTGGGCAATTGTTGAAAACCCTTCAGCAGCATTTGGGGGCCCTGGACCTGTGCCCCGAAGGCCCTGCCCTAAATCAGGCACTGGAAAAAACACGTATTTTATCAAAGGTAACGCAAAAAAAGGAATTTAGCCAAAGGATCGCTAAAAAACGCGAATTTTGACACAAGATCGCTGAAAGCGCGAGTTTTGTCAAAGTGTCGTGGAAAAAGCTTGAATTTCGTCAAAAGGTCGAGGAAAAAGCACGAATTTTGTCAAATGTTTGCAAAAATACGTTAATTTTGTCAATAGTATCTCGGAAAAAGAGCAAATTTCGACAAAATTCGTGGAAAAAGCGCTAATTTTGTCAAAGGGTTGGAAAAGGGAAGGTAAAGTACCTCGGAAAAAGTACTAATTTCGACATAGGATAGCTGAAAAAGCGCAAACTTCGACATAGGATTGCTGGAAAAGTTTTGTCAAAGTGTCGCGGAAAAATGAGCTACTTTTCTCAAAGAGTTTCAAAAAATTGCTAATTTTGTCAAAGTATCAGAGAAAAGAACCAATTTCGTCAAAGGATCGCGGAAAAACCCCGAATTTTGACAGAGTATCGCTTGAAAAAAAACGCGGAATTCGTCAAAAATGGCAAAAAATGCGAATTCCGTAAAAGAGTCTCGAAAAGAGCGCGAATTTAGTCAAAAGATTGCGGAAAAAAGCGTATTTCGCCAGAAGATCGCGGAAAAGCATTTCATTTGATCATACATTTAATAATAATTGTACAAGGAATGATTTCATGAACAAAGGAATGATTTCATGAACAGAAATTATGACTATGTTGATTCTATGTTTCTTAGTATCGCCCCCCCCCAAAAAAAAAGATCCCCTGGATCCGCCCCTGACCCAAAGATGGGAAGGGTCTTGATAATATTAGAGCCCTCTTACCTTGAAATAGTCAAAAATAAAACATGTATTATAAATGAAATAAGTAAAAGTATTATATAATTATATTTTAAATGCATTAACGAAATACGAAACAATGCCACGGGTACAATATTTGGCGATTTATCGCCTGCGCCAGGCTAACATAAAAATATTAAGTTCTTGATTTCTCGACGCAGGTATCATATACGCAGCACATTAGCGCAATTTTTTTTTCTGACTTCAATTTGGTGATAACTTTGTTTTCAAGTAGCAATTGGATATATATTTTAAACTATTTTCTATTATTTTAAAAAGGATATAATAATAAATAATTAAAAAATTTAGCTAATAATAATAGGGAAAAACAATTTAAATCATTAAAAAAAAAAGAAAATTAAAGTAAATAATCAGTTTATTAATAAATAAACAGTAGGCGGGGTACTATGTGAGACATGTAATTACCATTTTGTTGCAATCGTGCAAATGTGCTCCATATATAACATGTATGTTTATTTCTCTAGCGGAATCTTCTAATTTGGCAAAAAAAATTGAGCAATTAAAATAAATTATGAATAAAAGCAATATGATTTAATGCGTAATATACATTTAAGGGAGATCAAACTGGTCGCCGGGGGCGGCTAGTATCAGAAAGTTTGCGCGGTTCAAATCTCGCTGGACACTCGGGCATGAGTTTGTCGAATTTATTGCTATATTTGAGTAACTCTAATTTGTTTATAATGGCTAAACGTGAATACAAAATGCTACTTCAAATATGGTAAACAAAGGATCGCGTGTAGCAGAAAAGTGTATTCTGATACCCTGTTCGCACTGGGATACTTAAGATATCTCAGTCCGCCGAACTCTCTCGGAGAGTTTCAATTTGCTCCGTCTAGATACAGGAATATCCATTCACTCTCGCTGGCTATAAAGTTTCGCTTTTATTAATTGGTTGTTGCTGCCTTCTTTATTTTAAATGCATGCGCATACGTTACATTTGTTCAGATCATAGATACAGTGACATTCACTGAGCTATCTTAGGTAAGTTTTTCAATGTGAAGAGGCAACCAATTCCGGGAGGGTACTACTTCAAAAGCGGCGATCTAAGATGTCTTATGTTTCTAGTGTGAACTGGATATTAGGCAAGTGATGAATCGTTCTGGTATTCTGCTATGTTTTTTAAAATTAACTGAGCTGCTTGAATTGCCACTGCATACAAGAAAATTCTTTTATAACATTCTTGGCCTTATTTACGGGGGAAAAAATGTTCAAAATGATCTCTCGGATAAATATTGAAGATGAGTAAAAATATACATAAAATTTTAAATATGACAACAAAATTAGCATTTACAATATAAGTCGTTCTTAAAGCATTTCAGCTAATTTCCACAGAGTTATTGCTCGCAGCCCAGAAAAATTTTCACTCTTTCTTGAGACGTCGAAATCATCACCTACTAAAAGAAAGAACTTTAATGTTTCTGACAGAAGAAATTTTTTTAGGAAGAGGAAGTTTGCAAGCACTCAGATTTTTTCTTACTTGACAGCGAGCAATATCAAAAAATTTGCGAGGTTCTAATTTCGCTGGACACTCGGGCATGAGTTTCTTGAATTAATGACAATAATCATCGAATAACATTTACAATATATGTTGTTCTGAAAGCATTTCATCTAATTCCCACCGAGTTATTGCTCGCAGACAAGAAAAAAAAAATCACCCTTTCTTGAGATGTTGAAATCATCATGTCCTGAAAGAAAAAAAAAAACTTTAACGCTTTTGGTAAAAATAATTTTTCAATTGCTTGAAGAGGATATTTGCAGGCATCCAGATTTTTCCTTACTTGGCAGTTAGCAATATCAGAAAGTTTGCAAGGTTGTAATTTTGTTGAACACTCTGGCATGAGTTTGTGGAATTCATTCATGACAATAATCATCGAATAATTCTAATTTGTTTACAATAGAAAGACATGAATATTAAACACTACTTCAAAGATAGTAAGCAAACAATCGTGTGTAGCAGAACAGTATAATTTCGGACAATTGATGTATCAACAATTGACCTGTTATGTTTATTTAAATTATGCTGAGCGTTTTGAATTGCCACTGCATCCTAGAAAATTCTTTTGTAACGTTGTTGGTCTTACCTACGAAAAAATGTTCAAATTGATCAATCTCTCGGATAAATATTGACGCTGAGAAAAAATACACATAAAATTAAAAAAATGAAAACAAAATTAGCATTTATTTACAATATAGGTTGTTTTGAAATCATTTCAGCTAATTCACATCGAGTTATTGCTCGCAGCTCAGAATTTTTTTTACAATTGCTTGCGCTGTAGAAATCACAATCTCCTAAAAGAAAAAACTTTAATGTTTCTGGCAAAAGTAATTTTTCAACTGTTTCAGGAAGAGGAAGTTTGCAGTCATTCAGATTTTTTCTTACTTGGCAGCGAGCAATGTCAGAAAGTTTGCGAGGTTCTAATTTTGGTGGGCACTCGGGCATGAGTTTGTCAAATTCATGACAATAATCATCGAATAGTTCTACTTTGTTTACAGTAGAAAGACACGAATACAAAAGACTTCTGACTTCAAAGATGGAGAGCAGAGGTTCATGTGTAGCAGAAAAATACATTCTAAGGCAGCTAATGTAACGTTCCGACATGCTGTTATATTCGTTTAAATTGAACTCAGCTGCTCGAATTGCCACCGCAGCTAAGAAAATTCTTTTATTACATTGTTTACCTTGGCAGCAAAAAAATGTATCTTTTGCCATTTTCAACGCCACTTTTACCGTGGGATCGACATAAATCGCTGTTGGAATAATGTCGTCGAATGAACATTGTTGACCATGACCAGTGACCGTCCACCTGAAAAAAAGATATAAAAAGAAATATTTAATTACATAGAATTATAAAATTTGTTACATTATAAATCACAATTAAAGATTATTTACAGTTAGTAAAATAAATGCTTCCCGCGTTAAGATCCCACCTGCTTGTTTAAAGGCTAGGGTGTGGGCTTCTATACAAAATGTACACGAGTTCGAATCCCGAGATAGTCATGGATTTTGTTATGGGACAATCAACTGATTAACCAATGTTAATACTTGTTATAAGTCAAATCGCAAATTTAACTCTCAGTGCTAATTTTATGCGCTTAAAGTATTTTTGTGCATTTCAAATAAATTAAAAAACTTAAAAAATGTAATTTAACAAATTACAACTATCATTTGGAAAAGGATTTTTTCAAAGATTAAACTTTGAAATTTAAAAACAAAACAAAACAAGTGTAGGCTTTTACAATACATTAGTTTAACAATCAGTAGGATACATAATCAGTCCTTGTTTTTTTCCCCTTTAAAAGGCGACTTTTCATACGACATCTTCCTTTAAATTCCTTTTTTTTTTTTTTTTTTTTTTTTTTTTGGGGGGGGGGGCCTATCTGATAACTTGCATCTACCCATTTTGTAACTTTTTTACTTTCTTTTTAATTAGCAATGACATTTTCCCCCTATCCAAAATAAAATTCTTCTAAATGTAAAGAATTTCATATGATAATAATAGTAATAAAAATAATAATAAACATCATTTTTATGATGATCAAAATGGGGCTTACATAATAACAGAGCCATATAATAACGTACATCATGGATTAAACATTATGGACCAATCATAAACAAATTTTAAATGAAATTTCAGTTTTACAATTTTCAGTAATACAAATTTTTAAACTTCTAAATATCGCATATCTTCAAATTTTTCACCGTCGTCGTAGGGAGAAAAAAAAAATGTACTTTTAAATGCAATTTGTTTGAAAGCTGCATCTCAAATTGCTTTTTAAATTATTACTTTTTTTGTAGTTTTTAATACTTTTTTTATCATTGTGGCAACAAAGGTATTCCATTTCTGGGCATTAAACATGGACCAATCAGAAAACAGAAAAAATCCGGACATCATAAGGTCTCATAAATGCTTCATAAATTTCTATTCTCGACCGCCAGAAACAACCATTTTGCATTTTCATAATAGTTAAAAAAAAAAAAAAAGAAGAAGAGTATTTTTTTTTTCCAGCTTGCTTTTCAAAAATCTGTATCATAAAATAATAGAATTCAGTGAGTAACGTCCCGTAAGACATGGTGACGTCACTGTGACGTCGTTGTGAAGTCACATTGTGACTTTGTGACCATCGATCGTCGATGTGAAGTCACAGTGACTGAAATGCGAAGTCGTTATGCCCGTTTTAGATCTTTTTTGTGACCACTTCACAAAGTGGTCACAATGTGACAAATTTGTCATTTATGACTACTTTTACATTAACATTGTGACGGAACTGTGACAAAAGCGACGATATTTAAATTGCCAGAAACATGTTTTTTAAAGTAAATAACATGTGAGAATTTGTGAACTTTTGAGAATTTTTTGTAATTTTCTAAAGATTTTTAAGAAAGTCACATCTCACTCACAATGTGACGTCACTAAGGGGTGGCTTTTTGGTCACAGATGTGATGTGACGAAAGTGACTCACAGTGACGTCACTGTGACCATGCATGCTATGAGGGGTTGAAGTCACTTTGACAATGATAAAGCATAGCCAATAAATTTCGTTTTCATTGCAGTTATTTTGAATTCCAAACATATGAAATTCTAAACTTTTACAGCTCCTAATAGGGACACAACCATTTTAAAACTATATCTCAATGTAATAACTTTTTATAGGTTTCAAAAAAATTTTGAAAATATGATTTTTTTAAAAACGTTATCACGTGACATTGATTACGAAAGATAATTCCTTTTGATATTAAAACAATATAAATAGTCCAGAATCTGTTTTCGACTATTATGACTAATATTCCATTAATAAATTATTACTTCATTAATAAATAACGCAAATTTAACAGACTTGTAATCGAAATATGCCACAGTTTAAACCAATACCGTCTACAGGCCATCTAGGTAACCATCTACATATTAAAATGAAGCCTAATTTTTTAGCATCCGATGCTATTTCTTTCAGACAAGCTAAAAATGTCGTTTCATCAGCCCTGAATTTTCTAGTCAACCGATTTTGATAATTATTTTTTTAAATGAAAGCTATTTATTTGTAGTTGTGCCCATTTTAATTATTTTTTAATTTATTTCCATTTTTATATTTTATTTTTAATTTTAAAAGCTTTTTCATGACATTTCTTCAAAATGGTGGCAACACAGTATAGCTTTTCTCTCGATAATAAAAATTTATTTTCTAAAATGATTGCGTATAATTATGCACTAATTGAGTTAAAAAAATATATATTTACTGAGAAATAATATTAATAATGTAAATAAAATGACAGAAAATAATTTATGATAAAAATTAGTGTCTAAATCAAAATAAGAAAAATTTCAAATGAGGAAAATTATGTCATTCAGCAACCAGATAAAAGGGAATTACAATATTATTATGGATGCCTTTTTCATAAACAGTAACTTTTAAAGAACATTTGAAGAGAAAATGACGTCACTATTTAAAACATCGTATTTTTACTCATAACGATATTAGGTACTACTCTGTTATCCCGTCGACCAATTTCGCCAAATTATACAAATCGCCACATTAATAGCCAAATTATACATATTGACATAATTTATACTTTAAATAACGAAAAAATAAATAATTAGTAGAATATTAATAAAAATATTAATAAAAAGTCGAAATAAAAATCACTTAATGACATTTTAAACACATGAATCGTATTTAATGTCATTGAATGTGACATTCACGATCATCCATTATTGGCATTTAATCTTATAGTTTGGCGATAATTCTTTGGTCGATGGGATAACCTAGTAGTACCCGATATTATTTTTTTTCTTTTTTTTTAAAATTAAGCTTTTTTTTTCTGTGAGTGCATATAAAATAAAATTTCTGGATTTCGCCGGCACTCATATTATAATTTTAACGGCAGATGTGCGAATATTTGAATGCAAAATTGTAACTGACAAATTTGACTTTTACTTTGTAAATATATTTATTATATATTGATTCAATAATGTAATTATTTTTGCTTTTTTTTAAACCAAATCGATCGGGTCTTTCAAACATTTCATTCGTCGAATTCGACGGGATTCCATTCGTTTTATTGTTAAATTGCATTTCCTTTTACTCAGAGTCTATAAAAAAGCGTTTAAACTAAAGAAAAAATCCATTTTTGATTAATCTAGTCAATGAAGAAGTAGCGCGTCAAATTGTATCTCTTTATTATTCCGCAATTCCAATGTCTCAGAGAAAAATTGCTATTTAATTGGGTATTTCACGCCGTTCTGTTTGCTATTATATTGATAAACACAAGAAAAATGAAGTTAGTTCATTGCAATCTAAACGGGGTCGCCCTTCTAAAAAACTTCTATCGATTATTTTTTCTAATCGGAGGTGAAACTGAATTCTGCAATGGTAGAATCTACATTCATCTTGTTTTTTTTTTTTTTTTTTTTTTTTTTTTTTTCTCACAATAGCAGTATCCAGAATTCTGACAGCATAAATAAACTCTACACTTTTTAATTAACCTAAAGACAAATTTTCATGCAATTCGGTAGGTTGATAGCTTATCGAGAAAATAATTATTTAAAAACGAGCATATTTTTGGGGTTGCATTAAAAATGAAGTTTGGTACTCGATTCTTAACGGAGATAATCCTCTTCTTGATCAAGGCATCTCAGGTGTCACTCAAACAGTCATTGAAGACTGCTGGATTACATAATAGACTAAAAAGTTTCAAAATATCTAGCCGCTTCTGTCTTAGACGGCTTCTTAAATCATTGTTTTGCCGTTTTTTAAGCATAATTTGAAAACTACATGGAAGGAAAACTTGTAATTTTGGATTTGCATAAAGCCAGACATAATAAATATTAATCTATCGAAAAAATTGTAGATTGCAATTCATAATTTTTTCGGACATTAATTTCATAATTCATATACTAAAATATAAAAATTGCGAATTTAATGTATTTATGTTTGGGTATTTTAGTATTGTTGCTACATAAAAAATGAGCACATTAGGAGTATAATTTCGGTAAATATTAATAAAAATATGTAAATGTAGTTTAACATTTGAAGCACTGAATTTTGAATACTTATACACTGCTCAAAACAATTAAAGGATATTGCAGTTTTAGGTGGATTTTGTATCTGGGAAACTTTTTAGCTGATTGATACATGGTCGACAGACATAGTAGGTTATATGAGAATAAATTACACATGTTTGGCAGAAAAAAATGCATTTTATTGCGCATTTGTGTACAAAAGGAAAAAAAAAACACAATTTGTGCATATGAGAAAAAAGAATAAGAAAAGGTGTTTTCTTCAAAGAAAATCATTTTCAGTAGGGGGTATGGTTTCCACGGGCGGCCAGTAACGTTGAACACTTTTGAGGCATGGACTCAATGAGGCTATTAATGACAGTTGGGGTATTCTGCCCCACTCTTCCAGAAGAGCAATTTCCAGTTCTTGGAGAGTTTGTGGGGGTTGTTTGCAGCCAGAAACTCGTCTTCCTAGAGCGTCTCAAACGTGCTCGGTTGGGTTAATGTCTGGAGAACACGCTGGCCATTCCATTCAAACGATTCCTTCCTCGAAAAGGAAATCCTCCACCAGGTTTGCATGATGTGGCCTGCAGTTATCGTCCATTAAAATGAAGTTATCTCCGATTGCTGCATCGTAGGGGACTACAATAAGTCTGAGGATCTCATCCCTATATCGGCGACCAGTCAGAGCTCCATCTCGAATGATGTAGAGGTCAGTGCGCCCGTCAATGGAGATGCCACCATACACCAACACTCCTCCACCGCCAAATCTGACACTTTCGTGCACGAACCCAGGATTATTCCTACTGCCACGGTCCCTCCAGATGAAAATACGCCTATTCTCCGGATGCACAGAAAAACGGGACTCGTCAGAAAACAGAATATTGCTCCATTCATTTCTCCTCCAGTTGACATGCTCGGTTGCCCACTTCCTGCGGTCGCGACGATGCCTTGATGTTAATCTAACGCATACCATCGGTCGGCGAGCATGCAGACCTACAGCATGGAGCCGGTTTCGGATAGTCTGAATTGAAATCGTGGTGCTTGTAGCCGAGCGAAGGTGTTGTTGGAGAAGAGTAGCGTTCATGTTTCGGTGTCTCCGAGCTGTTAACGCTAAATACCTATCTTCATTGGGCGTTGTTGCCCGTCTACGAACTTGCCCTGGTTTTCGGCCTGCACATCCACTCTCCTTAACCCTTTGAGGGGCAAGCACTTGCGTTCGTGTAATTCTGAACTCCCACCGGAAATTTGCAAAAAAGTTATATCAAAAAGAGGATAAGCATTTTCACGACTGTTTTCCACCAAAGTTAGAAAAGGGAAATTTAATGAAATTTTTCTGGTGTAAAACTTCATCGATCGTAGGTGGTATATAATATATACCGCCGCCCCTCAAGGGGTTAAAACGGTTCCAGATCCTAGAAATGACACTTTGGGACACTCCAATGGCTTGCGCTACTTCGGCTTGAGTTTGACCCCCTTCTAACCTACCAACAATTCTCCAAGCTTCTGAATCTGTCAAATGACTTCGCTGAGACATCGTACTCATCGAAACAAAGCAATCACTGAATGCCGATCATCCTTGTCTTCATTCTCTTTTATCCAGTTGAAAGTCAAATTTCATTCGCTGCCACTGAAGCGACTTTTTGACGACGAACTCAAAATTTGCATACTCCACAGTTTGAAAACCAGAAAAATTTGCATTTGTGATTCTCTTCTTCTATTTTCGGCAAAAAAATTTCGTTTATATCTTTATTTTATATAAAACTTCAAATATCCTTTAATTGTTTTGAGCAGTGTAATTCAAAATTTAACATTCAAATGACTTGAAATTTGCTGTTTAAGCAAAGTTTGAACCGAAGATTTGAAATATCTTGTTAAAATTGGGTATTGCTATTGAAGAAAATGAAGTTTGGATTCATTTTAATATTAGATGGATTTCTAAGAAGCACATTTCATTTACACCATTTAAAAGTAGACTTTATTCCAAATTGTTCGATGCCAGTAACTTTCTTCTATGATAATTTGTTAAGCAGTTAGTAGGGGAGGGGGGTTTACTCGCCCCCCACGACTGTATTTATTTTAATTACAAATTTTTTTTTTCGTTTGTATGAGAAAATGGCAGCAAAAATATGTAGTAATCTACTATTTCATCTATTTTCGGCATTTAATAGAATCATTTTGTTGAATAGAATATGATTCAAGAAAGCGGCGGATTCCGAAATACCCCAAAACGTTTAAATATTAAGTTTGGTTTTGATTCATATAAGCAGCAATTACAGCAATCTTTCTTAGCTCTGGGGGCAGGGGGGGGGGGGGTAACCCCAAAACCTCCCCTTTGGCTGCGCCACTGAAAGCACTCCACCACCGTTTAAGAGTTTGCCTTTAGGGTTTTTGTGTCTGCTAGCGAAGACACTCGCGAGCTAATGCTATTTTTATGAAGAGGTTATTTTTTAATAACTCGCTTGCATTTTTTTTTTTTTTTTTTTTTTTTTTTTTTGCCTTGGAATAGCTGTGGTCCCATTCCACATTGCTCTTTTTTTTACCTTTCCGATTTTGTTGCAAATATTTTTATAAAGTTAATTTCACTTTCAAAACCAGTTCCGAAAATAAAAGTATCATTTAAAAAATATCTGCAACCAAAATCGAAAAAGTTAAAAAGGATCGATGTGGAGAGGAATCTTTGCTATCTAAGGCCAAAAAAAAAAAATAAATAAATAAATAAAATAAAATAAAATAAAATAAAATAAAATAAATAAAAATAAAAAAATATTATCGAAATTCAAACGAGATATAGCCTCACCATAGGGATAGCATTAGCTCGCGAGTGTCTTCGATCGCAGGGACAGGAGCCTTAAGAAGTTTTTTCAAAAAGTCTTCTGGTTGCAAATCAAGACATGGTAAATCTCTACATACATCATATGATAAAAACAAGGACAAAAAATCATGCGTACGGCATAGATTATGAAACACGTTTCAACACATTCAGAATACTATAACAAAATTTCACAATTTACTGCGTTGAAAGATGATGTCTAAATGTACCATTTGGCAAACGCATAATGCATTTGAAAATTCATTTTTTCATACAATATAAATAGTTTGGAAAATTTACAATTTTCTTTTTGTGTGTGTATGTATACCTGAAGAATGTATACTACATAATATGATAAAAGTTCATTTAAAGATAAAGTACACTTGAAAATTTTTGACGACAAACAGGTGTAGTTGAAAACTTTTGTGCAGCCCTGAATATGATCACAGAATTTATGTACACCAAGTAACATTTAAAAGATAATTAAATTTACAAACGCATACCAACTAAAAACGCACTTTATTGTTCGTATTATTGTTCAATACGACACATTATTGAACAATGTGTGTTTTTGTTCAATAAGACGTATTATTGAACAATATGTAATATTATTGCTCATAGACTTCACTAGCCCCACTGCTACAAGTAAAATTCCCACTGTTTTAAAATCTTCTGCGAGCATCATTGTTATTGAGTTAAAGATGCTTATAAAGTTTCCTAATTTCAACACCATATAATACCCAAAATATTTTAAACTTTTTTTTTCATACTAGCACTAAATTACAAGCGATACGTTATGATAGGACAGAAGTTGTTTTGTGTGCTGCTAAATTTAAGTGGTGTCAAGAGCAGCCAATTATTAGAAAAAATTGTTTCTGCTGATTCTTCAAATATTTATATTTTTGAACATCTTTCATTCATTTAACAAGAAAAAAGAATCATGCGTCAAGCATACATTGTGAAGCACTTTCCAACACATTTAGAATAATGTAACAAAATTGCACCGTTTTAAAAAAATTAAAATATGCCGTCTCATTTCACCATATGGAAATGTATAACGCATTTCAAAATCGAATTTTAGCTGTTCTCATCTACAATCGGAAATTTTTCCGAATTTTTTAATAGCCCTGTATATTATATTGAGATTTGTATCCATTAGCAACATACATTCCAAAATTTATTTTATTTAAGAGATACACATATTTCAGAAAATTCCCCTTCAATAATTTCATCTGAATATTTTTGTGCAGCCTTGTATATGAGATAAAGAATTTATATATAAAGAGTAGAGGTTCGTACTGGCCGGAATTTCCAGGCCCAACTTCGGCCCGGAAGAAAGTTATTTCGACCTGGCCCGTGAAAAAATCAGTAAAAAAGGCCCGGCCCTGTCCGTTCTGGCCCGATACAATTTCTACTATTTCTAAAAAATTCAGATTTTTTGTCGTATAATTAAGATTTTTTTTTTTAAAGAATACTCCATATAAATCTATGGGATTATTTCACAGGAAATACACAATAGCGACAATAATGGTTACTTGAATTCTGAGACATTCAACATTCAAATAAAGATTCATTAAAAAATTAATGTGTTTTAGAGTAAAAGAAAAAAAAAAGAAAGCTGAAAACACGGTTACTTTTGAAGCTGTTTAATAAAAGTAGATTTAACAAAATATTTCTATATCATTTTATTAAAGATTCCAAATCCAAAGGAACTATTGACTAATACATTTCCGAATTCTTTTCTTTTTCGGAAACGAAAAAGTTAGCAGTTTTAATAGAATTTACGGAAGCGACAGCATGGGAAAAGAGAAAAATATGCAACCATTTGACAAGAATCTCTTATATCTCAACAACTATCTTAATTACCAACACTGAAAAATACTATTCGATTCCAAATCTCTTCAATAGTCAGGCTTGTCAATTTTATACTAAGTTAAAAATTAGTCAGAAAATGTGTCAAACTTTAGTGTTGTTGAGAAGTAAATTTAAGATCCACCAAGATATATATATATATCCAAAGATTACATCAATATAAGTTCTTTATCGCTATTAATAATTATACAAATCATGTTGTCTGCGACACACGTCTTGAGAACAATTAATTCTAGTTCTGGCCCGGCTCGTTTATATGTAGAAAAGTAATGCAAGCCTGATTTCGGCCCGGCACGAGTCTGCTAAAAAATACTAAGCCCGGGTTAAACACAATGTAACTGCCCGATGCCGATCTCTACACTGTACAAGTTACATTTCTGTATTGATGTTGTCGAACTAGTATCGGCTCGTGACGCACATTTATACTTATTCTCGTTAAAGCCATATTCATTGAAAATAGCTCATATTTAATTGCTCCTGAAAAAATCTTTATAACTGGCTGGTAGGACAGCTAATTTTTTTTATCGGCCGGGTCCTGCCCCAGGGTTCATACTCATTTCCCAAGAAAAATAATCTTTTGAGAATCTCCTGATGTATTTTCCGGGACGTATAATTTTTCCATATCAACAATTAACCACATTTTGATATTACATATGATAAAAAAGCACACGAAAAGTAACAATTGCCCTCAATTTACCAGAATAAACTGCCATTTTGGCAGGTTTTTTAAGGTTTGGGAAATTTTTTGTATTATCCCCTGAGATTATCTTATTTTTGCAACCTAAAATCCATCCCCTGATTTTCCCAGGAATACAATATTCCCCTGATGCGTATGAACCCTGGGCCCGTATGGCCCGTTCATTTTTTTCACTGACCAGGCCTGTTAGAAAAATCGGATCCATTCCGCCGAGTAGACCTCTAATAAAGAGTATTATACAAAAAACTAATTAATTTAAAAAGCGCATACCGAATTTTAAAACGTACTGTAAAGCAATTATTCAGCAAAAAAATTCTTCAATAATTAAATAAAAAAAAAGAAACATACTTACATGAAACGAGTGATATTCCTAGACATCTCATTCACCAGGAGAGGTGATTCTTCGGGAAGACTGGGAAGGAAGCCATAATTCACCATGAGTTTCATGAAATCTGGTTTACCGCGGAATGCCTGCAATATTCGAGCTGCTGCAAGACTCTCGCTTGAAAAAGACCCGGCTTTCTGAAGATCCCATACGAAACAGCAGCAATGGCTGGGATATTCGCAATCATTAAAAAATAGATAACCTATTGTATCCGCTAGAAGATTTGACAGCTCCATAGGACGATCTCTAAACATTTGAAGTCGTGCCTTTTTCCGTTTTAGGGACATAGTTTGTATGTGCTGTTTCCTACTTTCAACTAACATTAAAAGAAAATGCGCCCAAAATTAAGCAGTCAAAACGCGATACGCGCCTAATTACAAAAACACGAAGACCACGCTTAAAGACAAAAAGCTTGATTTCTAAGATTTGTGCTTACAACTTACATGAACTTATCACTACCAGCAACTGAATGAAAATGGGAAATAGTGCCACTACTATTGGGGATTTTCTAATTTCGAACCGTACCCTCACATCTCCAGGAAATTTGAAAGAATTTTTCAAAAGTATGACAAAGGGTTGGCAAACAACATCTCGAATTCTAAGAAGAAAGGAGATTAGCTACATGCTTTGAAGATGAAATATGTTTATTGTATTTCTATATCTATGATAACTTGCATAGTAAAGGGTTGAGTGGGTACAATAGTGATTTCACTTTTGTTGTGAAAGGTGAAATGAGGTTTGAATTCCTTTGAGAATATTCAAAGATAAGTTGCATACAAAACCCCTTTGTGTCCGTTGACCAGAATGACGTGTACAGGTACTTATAAGGGTACAGTCGACTCTCGTTAATTTGAACTCATAGGGACCATAAGAAATGTTCGAATTATCCGAAGTTCGAATTATGGAAAACATGCTTAATATGGTACTATTACAAAGGAATTAATGTTATAGTTTTTTTTTTTTTTTTTTTTTTTTTTTAATCTTATTTCGTCTGTTGTCATTAGAATATGACTTAATATTAAATTAGAATGTATAAACACATAAACTAATTAAAAGATTAGAAACAAGCAGATTGGAAGAAAAATTTAAAGCTGGTGGACAGACGGGACTCTAAGAAAATGGATATCAAACGCATTGTATTATATGTATACTCGTTCGGAACAATTTTCACAAAAATAAAAGAAAGAAAGTTATTCTAATGATCTGAAATCCGTGAGAAAGAAAAGAAAAATCGGAATTCTCGTTAGTTCTAATTAAACGAAATCAAGATAAAATGAGTTCGATTTAATGAAAAATTTTAACATTATTCTGCCATTGAAAATTTCGGGACTTCATGTTTAGTTCGAATTAAGCGAAAATTCGAATTATCCGATTTCAAATTAACGAGAGTCGACTGTACACGACATTTCGGTCCCGTCGTTTTGGTACTGGTGTTTCGGTCCCAAGACATTTTGGTCCCTGGTCATTTCGATTCCAAGACATTTCGGTTCCTAGCAAAAGCGGATCCAGGTCACCATTTAGAGGAGGGTCATGGCTCCTTTTTTTCGGGGGGGGGGGGAGGGTGTCACATTACTTAAGAATTTTTTTATTGAAGGCTGTTTCCATATAAAAAACAGCTACTTTTTTATATTTTTGAAAATTAAGTACAAAAACTGCATGAATATTCATAAAAATATAAAATTTAAACAGTTTATTAGATACCAAGAAATTAAAGAATTTCCCATTTTCTTATAAAAGCAAAGAATCAATCTGAAATTGAGCATTTTAATCTAATTAAGGACATGACAGTTACAAAAAAGGCCATTAACGAAGGAACAATTGGATGCCGTGACCTGAAATTCAGTTTAATCCCCACAATTTAAGGAGATTTCTCGAAAGATTCTTTGCCTTTATCGAGAACTGGAAAACGCTAATTACCGTATTTACTCGTGTATAACACGCACTTTCTTTTCGAAAAATTAGGAAAAAATTCCTAGGTGCGCGCTATACACGGAATAATTTTTTACTGATGGATATAATCACCCGATATACATATGAATCAAGCAATGTATTCAAAGAAGACGTTAAAACTCGAAAATTCTTGCTTAACTGAAGTATTATTTGCATCTTTATCTCACTGCTTGTACTATTTTATACAATGATTCTAATAATGTTATTTAAACTCTAATTATTAATTCTTATAGCCGTCTCTTACTTCTGCCCCCACCCCCACCCTCTCGTCATTCCCTCCCTATTTGAAGTCTAAAAATGTATTTTTTCCCTGTTATTTGGCATGATGTAATGTTTGTTTTGACTTTCTTTATTGAAATTCTTTTGGCCATTCATTCACTTGCATATCTAATTTACGATGTACGTTATATGCGAGATTTAAAAAAAAGACCTTTTTACGTGTAAAGTATGGGGTGCGCGGTATACACGAGTAATTGCAGTAATCACATTTACTCTATTCCATTTTTTAAATGTACTTTAGAATTTTTTTTTCATCTAAAAAGGGGGGGGGGGGGTCGTGACTTCCGTGACCTCCCCCCTTATATCTGCCTCTGGTCCCTGGCCATTTCGATCCCGTGTCATTTTGTTTATTTCGATGCCCACCACTATATAACTCGGACTCGAACGGTCGTAGACTCGCCAAAGGCTGTAGATTCAACATTATTTGTGCCCTTATTTTATCCCCCCCCCCAATTTTTTAAAAAAGGTAGATGTAAAAGTCCGATAAATTTAAACTTTTGCAACATGCGATAGTGAAATCATTGAGAGCTAAAATTTTGTGTGATTGAACAATGTGACATAATTTTACAGAGGCCATTGTCTTCTTCTTATTATTATTTAAGAGAAGGCATTTTTCAAGTTTTGCTATTTATTACTAGTATTAAATATTTTATTAAATATTATATATTAGAATATAAATACCGGAAAGTGTCATAAATATTTTTTTGATTCATTTAGTACATTTTTTTAGAACCTGTAAATTATCATTAATTGAATAATATAAAAACTGTGGTTAATATTTTTTTTCTTCGAATTACATTATTAATAAATTTCTTCAATAATTCAATTAGACACTTATAAGAAATTATATGCAAATATTTCTTCAAATCAGCTCTCTATTTCTAAAAGACTAAACTTTGAAGGCTTTTTGAGGTGTTCATAAAAAATTGCAGATTTAACAGTAATAGGGAATGTTTAGTTTAAAACCGAAGAAATTTTTGAAATACTTTTTGATAAAGTAGATAATCATTATAAAAGATAAATCGAAGTATGTATACACAAAATATTTTTTAATTAGATTAAATTCCTATAACTAGTTTTTTTTTTTTTTTTCGTGGTGGTGACGAGTTAATTACAATTTTATATGAAACTAAAAAAGTT
This sequence comes from Maratus speculifer, assembly GCA_964019185.1. Lineage (NCBI taxonomy): Eukaryota > Metazoa > Arthropoda > Arachnida > Araneae > Salticidae > Maratus > Maratus speculifer. Next base: position 156,080,238 of record OZ025302.1, read on the forward strand.
TTGGTCAGTTTGATTAATAATTATGTATACTTAAAAAAAACATAAAGAAAACGAATGGCTTTACCCTAAACTTGTAGTATGAGAAAAAATGAGATATATATGTATATATACTAGTTTATTTCTTGATTATTATTAATAATTAAGCATGTGTCTTCAATGCCTTTCCCACGCCCCCCCCCCCCCCCCCAAAAAAAAAACAAAAACTGATAATAGCTTTCAAATTTGTAGTGCATTGCTGAAAACTGCAACAGTTTAATTTCGTACTCTGTAAAATCCTAAAACAAAAAATGGGATAACCTATTTATTACAAGTTACTGTAAATATACTATGTCCTGAAATGTGATTAATTAATTTTATGTCTTTTTTTTTTAACATTTTTTGCATTCAGTTTAAGACTATGATATATGAATAGCATATAATACTTGGTTTATAACAGATGTGTAAAAATCTTGGCCAGAGGACGGATTCTCACCACTAAATTTTATTAGCTTTCTTCGCTTAAATTTTACTAACATTCTTGCAAGAATAATTCGAAATACTAGGCGAAAAATAAAATTTAGTGGTGAAAGACTGCCCTTTGGCGCCTACATTTTTATGCCCCTGGTTTATGATATATTAGTTTTTCAGTTTCTCGGATTGTGTTATGTATGAATTTGCATCCATTTCTACTGTTAAACAATATTACGTTGCAGAAAATTTTTGTTGTTAATTTGGCTTGTCGCACAAATCTTTGAAAAATTCTGCCACAGAACCATAAACAACATCTATTGAAAAGTATGCATAATGTCTGACTAACTATTGTGAAGTAACTACACAAAGCCAGCATAAAACGATGTCGTAAAATCAAAAGCAAAAAATCATCTGTCTAATGATTTACATGCCTTCATTTGCTTGTAAAGTACTAGTATTTTTAACTAGGACATTTTCACTTCGGAACCGCTTTTAAAAATAAAAGCATCCTCATTAAAAAAAAAAAAAAAAAAAAAAAAAAAAAAAAAAACTTGCAAACAAAATTGAAAAAGTAAAAACGGTCTTTGTACAGATCTATCTCAATTATCCAATGAAAATAAAATAAAATAAAGTAAAAATATTAAAATGCAAACGAGATATCTTTAAAAATTCTTAATGCCTATATGAAGTTGAAAATTTTAAAATGTGCTATGCTTAAGCTTCCATCAGATTCACCAATTTTTCGAGCAACCAACTTTTCAACGTACAAAGTTATATAAAAGAAAAAAAAAAGTTGCAATTGTTGTTTCTAAAGTTGGAGGAAAAACCTGTTCTACTGATACCAGTTGGTACTATTTCTCGCTCTTTGTAGATGGGAAACGAATGACGTTGAAACAGCCTATCTTTGATTGGCTGAAATTTTGGAAGATGGGTAAAAAGTCATGGTTAGCGGAGATTTTTTAAAAAAAAGTTGGGGATATAGCTGTTTGCTAGGACACTGAGGGCTGAGACAATTCCTCACAGAAAATGTCTGAAATCAGGAGTTGGCTCAAAAATTGCTGGTGAATCTAACAGTAGCTTAAAATAATAATAATAATAATAAATGCAGTAGATATTATCCATATTTAACCTACAATGACACAGTTGCTTCATTTTACGACTGACTTATGCAAGGAAACGTTATTTTTTAAGAGACGACACTTTAATTTTCGCCCAAAAGGAACACCATATGTAGGGCTAAAAAAAAAAAATGTTCTTTCGACTTGAGAACAACCTTAACAAAAATTTTAAGATAAGGCAAAGTAAGTATGCATTTAGTTATTTATTTATTTATTATTACATCATTGACAAGGTATCTCTTTCAAAGTGCAGCTCGGCTAATTGTGACTGAGTTATAGGTTGCTGTGTTGAAACATTTCCAGTCTTTCCAGAGATATCAAACTCGTCACCTATAAGAAAGCTTTTTAAAGTATTTGGAATAATCAGTTTTTCTACTTTCACTGGTAAAGGTAAGTTACGCACACTCAAGTTTTGCCTTACTTGGATACGAGCGAGATCTATAAGCTTGCGAGGTTCTAAATTCACAGGGCACCAGGGCAACAACTTGTCGATCTTTTCACAGTAATCATCGAACAATTCTAATTTGTTTGCAGTAGAGAAACACGCATATAAAACTATTCTCATCTCAAGTATGCTGAGAAAAGAATCAGGAGCAGCAGTGAAATACATCTTTAGGCAACTGATCTGCCCTTCTGCTTCGCTATGTTCCTTTCTTAAATTAAACAGGATGGCATTTAGTGCCTGTGTTGCGAAGAAAACTCTTTTATAAGTGTCTCGAACTTGGAGGCGGCCAAAAGCATTTTTCATCAGTTGTATAGCTGTTTTTGCTATAGAACATGTTTCAAAAGAAGCGCGGGTGGCCGTCCATCTGAAAAAAAGAAATAAGAAAATAAAATTATAAGAAAATAATACTTTACAGACAAACTTTCATTAGAAAGTATTAAAAAGGACAATCTATTGAAATAAATATCTTTTTAAAAAGAAATAAACTAAATTGCGTGTGATACTTTTTATCAGTTTGTAAAAAAAAAAAAAAAAAAAAAAAAAATGGATATACAATTTTAAATTCAACCTTTTTGGCAAAAAAAAAATAATAAAAAAAAATAAAAATAAAAAAAATAATAAATAATAAATAATAATAATAATAATAATAAATCAAAGCCCAGCTGAGGATTGCACCCACATCACCACTTAACTGCTTTACGGGTCTTAAAAGTTGCGTATTTATTAAGTTCTCAACTACTCAGCTGAATAATGCAAAACGTTTTAACACATTTACAAATTCATTTTTTAACGGAAAAATATAAAATTGAATTGACTAACTAGGGAAGCGCTTCGAATCAAATTAAGTTTCCCATTTAAATATCATAAAAAAACTGCTGGAACCAGAGAGAAAAGTAGAGCTCGATCTAAGAAAAATGTTACAGTAAAAATTGGGAAATATTTTCAAACTAAAAATTTGCATAGAAAAGAAATGGAATCAGATGGTCTGTAAAGCTCATGAAATAACCCAAATTTCTGTTAGCTGAAAATGTGGTCTGAGCTTTACTGGTGCCTTAAAATAAATCAGGGAAAAAGTGGCATTTTTAACTCACTCCGTAATTCAATCATCCATAACCAGTTTAAATATTTGGGTTCATAACTATCTGTTACAGGTTGATGTAATGAAGTATGCGAACGGTTCGTTCAATACAAAGTTCCATTCCAGCGGTTTTAATAAGTGGAAGATCAAAGCTCCAAGCAGAGTCAAAACCTTGAACAGATACGATTCAACCATATACTAAATATCTGTGTTCAGACATATTTATCTACATCATTTCCTCAACAACCTGATTAAGTTAATGTTATACCTTATTTATTATTTCATGGTTTATATTCGTCTGGCGTTGTGGACTTTAACTGATTTGAGACAACATAACAATATATTATATTGACTACTTTTCTCAGTAATCATTTTGAGTTGATAATAGTATAATTCTGAATATAAGGCACCAGTAAAGCTCAGTCCACATTTTCAGCTAACAAAATTTTGGATTATTTCATCAGCTTTACAGATCATCTAATTCCATTTATTTTCTACGTACATTTTTAGATTGAAAATATTTCCCAATTTTTACTGTAACATTTTTTTTAGATCGAGCTCTACTTTTCTCTCTAGTTCCACCAGTTTTTTATATGATTTCATAGCTTTTTCAGATCCTTTCAGGAACTTTATCAATTCCCTTCAACTAACAAATCTAAACTATTATTAGTATTAGTTTAAAGTTATTTTTAGACATATTAGTTTGGCAAAATATCGGAAATAACGCCAAGTTGACTTCAATTTTGGCGAGTAATTTTATGCGCCAAATTTGGCGGTATATCGCCAAGTTGGCGAAAAACTTGGCTACATTTGTCGACAGAACCGCCCCCTCCGAGATGGTAGTCCCACTGCAAATTCTCGGTATCTATGCAGATTTTTTTATGACCATAAGTATCTACACAGATTTTTATAGCTTCATTTTCAAATTGTTATTTCTATAAATATAAAAGAATTTTTTCCCTAAATTATCCCTTTTCAATTGAAATATCTGTATTGTAGTAATTGTTTGGACGTCGAAAACACTCAAATAAAGGTGCGATTTTGTTTTAACACATAATTAATTAGAGTTTTTATATGTGTTTATGAAAAACATGCATTTTCTGTTTCGAATGAAGTCAATTTCAAAAATCTATCAGGATAATCAGAATTTTTATTGATCTATAAAAAAAGAACACGTGTTATCATTTCTTTTTTTTAATTATTGTGCTGTTTTTTAGTTGGTGGCAACTCGAAAGAAATAACTGAAATAACAATTAAAAAGGAGAGATTTCTATAATGTTAAATTATGGAAGGTATAGTGTTATATAAATTTTAAATGGGTGCCATTTCCTTAATATTGGATATTTTTTGACAGGACTTTCGAAAGGCACATGCCTATATTAAAAGCTTTCGAACAAGCTATTACACACGTCGCTGACTGTTTCCTGGTTCGGGTTATAATTGAATTGTTTGTCTTTTTTTCTTGTTTCACGAGAATAAAGTGATAAAACAGGGGTTAAGGATCTCCATAACTAATCTGTGAATCTGGATGATTTTTTGTAAACTTTGAGGTCGATAGTAGGACACTTCGCCTTGGTCGCGATCCGATGATTGGATCCAAAGTTATTAAGAGGCAAACTTTGGACTTTAACATTAGAGATGCGGCTGAGCTCTGCTAAACAGCACTATCGTGCTGTATGATAATTAATTTACCTACCGAGTTATGAGCTATTTTGACAGCGCGATCATGCGATTTTCTCCCTTTCGTTGACTGTTTTTTCTGCTTTCGTCGGAAAATGCGTAAAAAGCGCGAACTTTGACGGCTTGTTCTAAAATATCTATTGCATTTGCGAAAAAACTTTTTTTTTTTTTTTTTTTTTAAAAACTTTAAATCAATGACATTTATGTAATTACATACGCGATGACATTTCGTGCACATACGAGAAAAATATTTTGCGTGCCTTCTTTACCTTTTGATATAGTAGTAGGGTCAATTATATCACAGGAAATGTGTTAAAATTGGATTGCAAGATTTAAGAGAGTAGACAGAAAAAGAGAAAGCTGTTGCAAACCGCCCATATTCGTTTCTAATTAACGGGTATTCTCTAAAGTACGAAATATGGAATCGTTATTTATAAGGAAGGTCTTCATATGGGCATACTCCGAAAAATCTGAAAAAAAAAAAAAAAAAAAAAAAAAAAAAAAAAAACAGAATGTTTTTTTCATGAGGATATTACGTTTGTAAAAAAAATTTCGGCGAAACCTCCGTACCTTGCCCATAAAAAAATAATGAAAATTTCATTACTTGGCGATTTATCATCGGTTGGCGACGAAAAACAATTTCAAAAAATGTTTATTTCAGATTTTTTTTTTTTTTTTTTTTTTTTTTTTTTTTTGATAAAACTATGCAGATAAACTTTGATTTGTCGAATATTGTGAACTAAAAAACTTCGATATGACGAAAAAATACTTAGATACATATCCCAGCGATGTTAATATTATACAAAACCTGCATATTTTGATCAAAAACCTTGTTAGTCCGAATTTTTTTTCTGCACTTGGACTTCAAAATATCGAGATTTTGCTGTATTGTCGAAATATTTTAACTTTGGTGTGGAAATTTTAAGATATGCTGATTGAAGTGATAAAACTTCTACTTTTTCTCCAACTTTAAATTTAGTTAGTAATCACTGAATTTAGGTGTAATTTTCTTTTAATGGAAATTCAAAAATGAATTGCAAATATTTAGTGCTTTCCCTTATCACTCTGGATATTTTCCAAGCTACACTAATTTAATTTTAATCGAAAATAATTATAGTTTTATTTTTTCTACTAACTATTTTTTAATGTAAATTTTGTTTACTTTGTGTAATTTTAATCAAAATAGGTGGATGAAAATTGAAAACACCCAAATACTTCGAAATTTTACCTCGAATTAATCTGGGTATTTCTTAATCTATATGGATTTTATTTCTATCAGAAATAATTATTTCGTTTTCTTTTTTCTTAATCAATTGTATTCGTAAGTTTTTTCATATTATTATAGCTACATTTTGTTTAGTTAAAAAAAAAAAAAAAAAAAAAAAAAAAAACAGAGATGACACCAAATTTTTACCAGATAGAAAGTATGTCATTAGAAAAAATTATAAACATAAAAAAAAGACAAATGTTTGTTTTTAAAGTAGTCTTCAAGCAATCAAATTTCAATTTTACTCATAAAAGAAACGCTAAAAAGATTTGACCTCATCGCTAAAAATTAAAGAGGTAGAACATAGTTTTCTTTTCCAGATAATGCTTTGGCATACTCAGACGATTGGAACCCTTTCCAAGTATCAGTTACAAAACAAAACTACACGCTTCGCCACGATGGGCATCCCTATGAATCCCCTACAACCAATCTTCTTAATATTTAACTCTATTCTGCTTAAACCATTAGTATTCTAGCTTATGATCATATAGCACGAAATCGTTAAGACCGTTAATCGTTATATGTTAATACTGCTGAGAATAATTTTGTATACATTTAATAATTCAAAATTTTCTGTATTATTTATGCCACCTCCTAAATGCAAAAAACAAAAAAAGTTGTGTAATTCGGTTTTTTTGAGACATCGTTTTATAGATCAACTAGCATATTTCTATATCGTTTTTAGGTAGGAACGTGAAATTAAAGAAAGTAAAACTGCTAAACAAATAATATATAACGTATTTTAGTATATTAGAAATTCTTCCCCTATAAAGGTAAAGGAAGTCAAAATTTTTGAATATTTGGTATATCTCATCAGCTGTTTTAGGTAGAAGTGTGGAATTAATGAAAATAAAACCACTGAAAAAATAAGTACGTTTTTCAGAACTTCAGAAATTGCCTTCGAAGTGAGTTAAAAGGAGTCAAAAATTCTAAAACATTTGACCATATCCTGGCAGCAGTTTTAGGTAGGGACATGAAATTCAAGATAACAAGCTAATTTAAAAGTAATTTAACATGCATTTCAGAGATTCTAGAAATTCTCCTGCCTTTAAGAGGATTAAAGGGGGGGTTGGGGGGGTATTGAAACTCTTAGATCATTTCGCAGTATTTCTGTTTTAGATTAATGATGAGATTTAGAATAACTAATCTACTAAAACATACTTAAATATACATTTTATTGATTTTGGAAATTCTCAACTACTAATGTTTAAGGAGATAATGGTAAGTTTTAGGTCGTTTCAATATATCTAAGAATAAATTTTAGGTCGTAGCGAAAAATTCAGTGTAACAAACCTACCAAAAAGTTGTAGGATTTGGTTGTTGAAGGCTATTGAGTTTCCCTTTAATTTTAAAACGCGTATATTAAAAAATATCTTATTTAATCTAAAGTTTTTAGTCCTTTATAAATTTTATCAGTTGCCCAATCTATAATATTCTGAGAGAAGCTAGTTTTTATTTTCGAATGTTTGAAAAGCCATTTTGCTTTTTTTTATTTCCAATCTTAATTTCAAGAGTCTATATTCCCACGACTTTTCAATGCTAGGCTTTTTACTTCGAAAACACCACGCTACGAGGTATGGGCTCCTTAAGCCGTTCTCCTCTCGAGTCATTAGCTTAGCTGCCCATCTCTAAAAGTGCTCCTTTCACTGATTGGCTCGTTTCTGTACTACGTCGACATCGGTCGTCGTCTTCGAATCTAACAAAAAACAGTTGCAGTGACTTTGGAGTTTAGATTCCTCTCTTGTTTTAAGTATTTCGACATATATTATCTCCTGACTACGACTCTTGTATTTTTTTAAATTTTCGTTTGAAAATCATATATTATGACATAGAGATTCATCCCAAAGAATGAAGGCTCAACGAATTTTTTCATATGTAAGACTCATTTTAATGTTTCATGTTTGGTGAATAAATGACTTAGAACAACAAACTGGCTCTGATGGAGAAATCGCAGGATTATCGAATCCACTGCCTTGCAACACTTACGCTCTGACCGTATAGATTAGTAGTACGACTTCAAAACAACCACCCTGTGTTATTTAAATTCTCTGATATCAGCTACTATCAAGAATTTCACGCAAGTTGACTGGATTTGGTGACTATAAAAAATACAATATTTTATAAACCACCAAGATTCCACGAATTTAATACATGACATTATATGTATGTGTGTGTATGTACGCATACATACATATACATATGTATATAATAGTCGGTATTTTATTTTTCTTGGTTTTCGGAAATTTTCCTTCTTGGAGTCGGAAATTTATGAGTCTACACCTCCCTACGCAACAAGGATGGTTTACACTCCTGCTTCCAAATAGCGGACACCTCTATTTAACGAACAATTTTCCCATCCCCACTCCCAAAACCTAAATTTTTGTATGTTTAACCTCTGAATAACCGACATTCCGAATAGCGGACTCTGTTTACGGCGATAAAGGATGAAAAAGTATTTTTTTATGAGAAAAAAATGAAAAAAAAAAGTAAAAAAGCCTCTAAATTTATCAGGGAATTTTGTGATCACAAATAAATGGGCTGGGGAGCCCCCCCCCCCCCCCAGACACACACACACACTTTCAGTGTTGAATTGAAGGGGTTTTCAGGAAGGACAGCTTCCAGAGCATTGAAATATACCCCCGGAAAATTTTGAGATTTTATGCTTTTTACAACCAAAAAGTGCAATCCCCTCTCCGCCCGGAACTCTATAATGTCCAACAATGTCACTTTGAAAAATAAATTACATGTAACCGCAAGCAAAAGTTAACTTTTATAACAGGTTTTTTTTTCATAAGAATGTAATAAACAGTAACAATAAATGTGTAACATGTAATAATAAAACTCACTCCTATCCATGGATAAAAGTGAGTACAATTTTATTTTATACCCATTGCTTAAAAAATAATTTTAATTTCTGATTAATCGTATAACATAGGTTTTAGGACATGTAAAAGTCAATTAATGGAATGTTAAGTATTTCTTAGCGGTTTTTGATTCTTTGAGGTTTTTCCAATAGTGGACACCTCTGAATAGTGGACAATTTCTGCGTTTCCGAGGTGTCCGTTACTTAGAGGTTTTACTGTATCAGATATTCTCAAATCTGAAATGATTTGGATTTCGGATGGCAGGGCTAGTATGGATCATGGAATTTCACGACCAGGAAATATTTTTGTACCAGATTTTTCTTAAAGAAAATCTATCCTTAAATAAAACAAAAATTCGCGCGTTTGAGCTAGAATTATTTTTTTAATACAAAAAAAAAAAAAAAAAAAAAAAAAAAAAACTGATATTTTACTTGGAAACCTGGAAAATATCCGCACGGTATCCGTATACGAACCATGTATGGGCTTGTTAATTCATTTATTGCTTTTATTAGTTAAAGAAAAAGAAGTAAACTGTAGACATATTTTTCTGAAGCATCAAATGATAGAGCAAACAGTGATTTATATTTATGCCAAGCAAAGTATTCAGTTAAAGGAAGTTCAACAACAAATTAGAAAAAAAATATATTGGTAAAGTATTATCTATCATATGCAATGGCAGATCCACTCCCTAATTTAGAGGGGCGTCATGGCACTTTTCTTTTTTTTTTTTGGGGGGGGGGGGGGTCACATCACTGTATAATCAATTTTTATATTGAAGGTTATTGTTAAAATTAAAGTGACGATTTTTCTGATACTTTCGCTAATTCATTTTTATTCATAAATACAAAAATTTGCATTAGTATTTCTAAAAATATATTATTTACTCTGATTTCATTCACATATGAAGAAATTGAAATGTTTCTCATTTTCTCATAAATGCATACAATGATTTAGAAATGCTATTAAGTTAGCATTTTACGATAATTTTTAGGACTTGACAGCCACAGAAATGCCGTCATGAGGGAGCAATTAGCAGAGTGCGTCCAGAAATTTAGTTTAAAATGCCAAATTTTGTGTAATTTTTTAATGTTTTTTTTTCTTTTTTAAATCGCTTTTTTTTTTTTTTTTTTTTTTTTTTTTTTTTTTTTTGTAAAAATGGAAAACACTTTTTAATCACACAGTTTCCGAATATGTACACTTGCAAATTTCTCGAGATTTAAAATGCTTTCACAAATGTGTCAGAAATTACCCAATTTTGATTTGAGTGGACCTTTTACAAAATCAGAAAAATTTGCATGATTAAACAGGGGACGGAGGGTAAAGATTTAAGGTATATTTAATTTTTAAAGTAATTTTTAGAATATTTCTGCAGTTCAGCGCGGGGGGAGAGGGGTCATGGCATCCATGACCTCGTCGTTAGATCCGCCATTGATCATATGATAGTCGAATGGAAAGACCCGTTCGCTAATGCTAATCCTATGGAAGAAATTTATAAAAATATCTGGGTTGCATTTGAGCATTTTTTATTTATTTATTTATTATTATAATTATTATTATTATTATTATTTTATTTTTAATTATTTTGCATTGGGTAGGTGAGATTGATCTTAATGCCGACCGTTTTTTACTTTTTCGATTTTGGCTGCCGATATTTTTTATGCGGGGGCATTCACTTTCTAAACCGGTTCCGAAAATGAAAGAGTCCTTATAAAAAATACTAGTAAACAAAATCCAAAAAGTAAAAAAAAGGCCTGCATGCAGATCGATCTCAGCTATTCAATGAAAAAAAATCATTTAAAAAATATTAAAATGCACTCGCCGATATATAAATTTCTTCCATAGGATTAGTGTTAGCGAACGGATCTTTTTGTTTGAATAAAGTAGCCTCTCTCTCAACATAGCGTAACTTTAAATTTATGAACCCTCAGGACACCAAATTTATAACGATTCAGTGAAACAGGTTTTTAACATCGAAACAGAATTTCAGTAATCTTCATATTTTCGGCAGTGAAACGAAAATATTGAACTTTTTTAAAAGTAATTAATACACACATAACTACACATAATTATTAATCATTATACATCTTTATGAAATATATATAATTATTAAGCAATATTTCGCGTAGAAATCGAAGATATTTCATCCCTCAGACATTAATATTTTAAAACACTTATATGAAAGGAATTAAAGATTTCATAGATAACCACCATAATACTTACCGATCATATATATGCATATAGAATATATGAAAATAAAACATTTGTAAACTATTTATAAAATGCATTGCAATTCTAAAACAAAATTTAAACGTGTGTTTAAATATTTTTACTATGCATATAGTAATGCTCTATTAATGAGTTGCTGATGAATCTATTTCGACAAATTATACAACACGTCAAACTACTTAAGTAGTACTGAATTGCAAAAAAGAAACATCCTTATAAGTCCAAAATTAATAATCTTATTAATTAACAGTTTACTGAGTCGTATTAAGCGTCTCATTTCCAATTAAAATATATCTTTGGATTGAAATTTGAATGAAATACAGGGTCATGAAAAATCGAAGAATGTGGAAAACAGGACTACAGATATCTCGGCAACTAATAATTCAATCGACTTTGTTCTTTATGCAAAATTTGTGTTATTTTATAGCCTTTTACGATCATTCTTTAAATTAAAAATTTCGAAAATTTTTATATACCTTTCATCAGAACGAATTTTTCGAGAGTCTGAAAAAAACAGTTCAGGATAATCGAGTCTAACCGATAATACTGATATTAAATAGGCTTCGTTCCATTCTTACATACTAAGTACATACAAAATTTCAAGTCTCTATCTCAATTTGTTCGGGAAACAGAGTGTTTACAAACACACAGACAGATGGACGGCAATTTTTTTTTCTAAAAATATGTTTTTCGAAATCTCCAGTGTCTAAAACGTGTAAATCCATCATTTTTTTTTTTTTCGATTTTAAAAACGGTTACAAGTCTTATCCTATAGTACGTATGATGGGTAAGTAAAATTGCAGAAATAAAATGATAACGTATTTCATTCACAGTTTATCGTTTGCAATTAGAAAACTTCTTACATTTTGGTATTTCTGTTGCTAGGCGACAATAAATTAAATAAGTTTAACCCTTTTAGTGCCAAGAAGCGCCGTCGCGCTTCTCTCGCTAGTTGTGAAAAATGCCAGCGTTGCGATAGCGCTCCTTTTGGCAATTCACTTTTGGCGCGCGCTGTGTTTGATAAAGTGCTATTTAAATGCATTTAATTTATTGTCGCCTAGCAACAGAAATACCAAAATGTAAGAAGTTTTCTAATTGAAAACGATAAGAATGAAAGAAATTATCATTTTATTTCTGCAGTTTTTTCTTCAAAATGTCAGACACAAGTAAAATTTCAGATACAGTAGGATGGCGCTCCTTGGAACTTTTCAGAGCAGCGCATCGGCGCTCTTTGGCACTGAAAGGTTAAATAGTACTTTATCAAATACTGCGGGCGCCAAACGTGAACTGTCAAAAGGAGCGCTATCGCGACCCTGGCATTTTTCACAACTAGCGAAACCAGCGCGAAGGCGCGGCGCCCCTTGGCGCTAAAAGGGTTAAGAGGTGCAATGGATGTCAGTTTAACCGAATGCCGGATATCTGATGTAATTTACAGCCGGAAATGTTTTGATCTGATCGTTTGTCAATTTTATTTACCTTGAAAGAAATCAAGCGTGATTAATAGTAATATATTAATATATTACTATTACTATTTTATTATTTTTCATTATAATTTTTAATTTTCTATTAACAATTATTTTCATAATTATTTAATTTTTAAAGCCGATATTATAATTACATTATTTTTTAATCATTAGTTATACTAATATCAGCCAAATAGTTTAGAAATAATAAAATATTTTATAGGAACTAGAAACTTACTACTGATTACTTTGAAAAGAAAACAATACTCTTACCTTCCTTTCCCTATATTATAAAAGACAAACTTTTGACCAACATTAAGGATTTGATGAATAAAAAATAAAAAACATAGCTTATTAAAAGAAAAAAAAATGTTAGCAAAAGTGATTTGGCGTGAAACATTGAAAAATTTACCATTAATTCTTCATTGTATCCGTTTATTTTATTATTATTTTTTTTTTTTTTTCCTTTCAATGTGTTCTAACATAACACAATTTTTGTCATAAATTAGAAAATAGAAATTTTACTATACACTAAGAAGCTTTTAAAAATAAATACACTTTAATTGTCTCTTAAATGTGCAAATGTTTCAAACATTCTTTTAGCGGTAAATTGCTATAGGATTTGATAAGAAAAAATAGATTATTGGAAAATAACACTTTGCATACAAGTAATAAACAATACGGCAAATTCAACTCCAGATTTCAGCAAAACTTTTCTCGATTTGACGATTGATGCGAGCAAGTTTGTTTGTGATTTTACCGGCGCACAGGGACCGACTTATAAATTTAGGGACCCTGGGAACAGATACTTACGGGGGGCCCCTATTACCGATGCTTACAATACATATACACATGTATGCATTATTGAAAGCCATATTTATTAAGTTCATTATTGACTTTAATATATTTTTTAAATATCCATTAAAAAACTAAATTTGATAATTATTAATTTGATTTTTAATAATAATTTCATTATTATTAAACTTAATCGATGTTTTCTAATAAATTGTGTATTTCGGATTTCTGTTTTCTATGTAATTTCATATATTTGAATGGTAAAGCATGGAACAAATGATAAATTTTCGACAGTACTATAATATTTTCTTTCAAATATAAACATTCATTGAAAATATATATATACATATTTTCTTTTTTAAAGTTATACATCTAATTTTGGACAACAACTTCAATAGCAATTTGGGGCCTCTGAAAATCGGGAGTCCTGGGCCTGTGCCCCGAATGCCCTGTCATTAATCAGGCACTGCCGGCGCATGAATAGTGATAAACTGACAACAGAGAAATACTGATCATATAATCCTTTCTGCGTCTTCGATTGTTTGCTAAACTGAATTGGTGTTGAGTTACTATCTCTATAAATAATAATGTAAAGGGCACGGTGCGATTGAAGAAGAAAAATGACATCAATCGTACAATAACGTAGAGAAAAATCTCAACTGTAATCACACACACCAAAAGAGGTCAGAAACTGTGTACTCGCAATCTGGCAAGATTGATTGTTCATTTACTCGCTAAATGAAGCATTTTATCGCGATTTGGCGCATTGATGAGTGGCAGCGAGAAACCTGACCTAGAGATCTGCACGGGCCGGAATTTCCAGGCCCGGGCCCGGCCCGTACAGAAATTAGTGAAAACAGGCCCTGTCCTGCCCGTTATGGCCCGACACAATTTTTATTATTTCTAAAAAAATCAGATTTTTATTTTATAATTAAGATTCCTTTAAAGAATACTGCATATATATCTATGGAATGATTTTACATTACATTTTACAAGAAATACACATTAATAACATTAATAATTACTTAGATTACTTTTAACATTCAAATAAAGATTCATCAAAAATTAATATAGTTTAGAATAAAAGAAAAAAAAGAAAGTTAAAAACATCGTAACTCTTGTAACTGTGTAATAAAAGTAGTGAAAAAACACCGATAACACTGGCGATAATTAATAATCAGAATAATACGCTTTGTAAAAATCACCATTAAACGAAAAAACAAAGCAGAGTGCGTTTCGAGCTATTCTGTACCCTTACGGACTCGTGTTGGTTCAACTGATGAAGAGCTGTTATTGTTGTGGCTCGAAACGCGTCCTGTTTTATTTTTTCGGTAAATGGTTATAAAAATAGATTTACGAAAATATTTCTATATCATTCTATTAAAGATTCCAAATCCAAATTCATTTTCATATCCAAAAGAGATACTTTTTGAAACATTTTTGAATTCATTATTATTATGATTATTATTATTATTATTATTAGGAATTGCATAAGGTTAGCAAGTATTTCTATTCTTAAACTATGTATTCGAATGGCGTTATCCATTTTTTGAAACAAGCAATTTAAGAAAATACTGCCAAAATTAGAGTTCTAAAGAGAATTTCCGAAAGCGACAGCATGGAAAAGGAGAAAAATCTGCAAAAATCTTATACCTCAACAAGATTATGCAAGTATCTTATTTACCAATAATGAAAGCGGCTATTCGATTCCACATTTCTTCAATAGTCAGGCTTGTCAATTTTATACTTTTACAGTTAAAGATTACTTAGAAGATGTGTCAAACTTTCGCGTTGTTGAGAAGTGAATTTAAGAAACTCCCAGGAGTATATATCCAAAGATTACGTTAACATAACTTCTTTAGCGCTATTAATAATTTTACAAATCATGTTAGCCCTACACATCATGAGAGCAATTAAGTCTAGTTCCGGCTCAGCTCTTCTATATGTAGAAAAATAATGCAAGCCTGATCTCGGCCCAACACGAGTTTGCTAAAAAGATATTAAGCCCAAGTTATACACAATGTAACTGTCCGATTCCGATCTCCACACTATGCAAGTTACACTTCTGTCAGGCCCGTAGCTAAGGGGGCGCTATGGGCGGCTCAGAACCCCCCCCCCCCCTGGAAACGATAACAAGGTCACAAAATAAATTTCTGTTCCGAAAATTCAAATGAAATTTTGTTCAAAATTTCATTTAGTTTTGAGACCCTTTCACAGTTTTGCAGAAATACTAAATTGTACCTAAAATAAGTGTTTAAACACTCCCTCATCTTATTTGTACACATGAAACCAACATGATGTTTAATTTTGCTTCAAGTTATACACTCAAAATTTTCACTACCCTATACTTTTCTAAGCATAAAATGAAATTATTACTACAGTTTAATAAGAAACATAGTATCTACAGTGTAAATATGCACTAATTTATCTTTCTGCGTCAGAGAGAGAGAAAAAAATTATGAGCCCCCCCCCCCCTACTATTCACTTCTAGCTACGGCCCTGACTTCTGTATTGATATTGTCAAACTAATGTCATCAACTAGTTGTCAAATTAGCACATTTATACAAATTCTCGTTAAAGACATATTCATTGAAAATAACTCATATTTTATCGTCTCTGCTGAAATTTTTATAACGGGCCGCAGCCCCGCAAAATTTTTTTGTCGGCCCGGCCCGTTGAAAAAGTTATTCTAATTCTGCCGGCCCAGCCCGGGCCCGTGCAGACTTCTACCCTGCCGTCGAAATGGGCGAAAAAATGTTCTTTCTAATGCAATTCTTTTGCATCACAGTTTACACACTTTTATTGTTTTTATAATAATTTTCAGCCATGATTAATCTATCTTTGTCATTTGTAGACAGTTAATTACAAAAGGTAAATAAATTTCTGAGCATAATATAAGTAAAACAGCTATCATTTGTTTCCAACTTATATTCCATAACAAAATTAATAATTTATCAATCTAAAAATAAAATTTAAATAAAACACATATTTAAGATGCGTAATCAAACCACATTTAAAACATTGAAATTATAAGAATAAAAAAAAGCTTGCAATCTTTGGAGATTTCTTCGACTGTATAAAAATATGTTTTGAGTTGTGAAGACAGAAAATTTATTGTTTCTTGCTACTAAAACACAGTAAAATGAGATTTTTCTTAACCCTTTCGGGTCAGGTGTACTATTAATAGTATATGCCTTTTAATGGAGGAATTTTGTTTTAAGAAATATTTTTGCTACTATTTAAAAGTAGTAATGCTAGTATATCTCTGTGCATTTACTACATGACATTTATGTTTAGGCATTTAGCATTGATAATAATTATTATTCGCTTATTTCCGTTTGCAATTTTTTTATTTTAAACATATATTTCATTCTTTAAATTTAAAATAAAAAATACATTCCTGGAAGAATCATCTTCAATAAAGTGTAAAAAGTATTAGAAAGTTGCATTGTAAGTAAATGTTATTGTGTAATACAATATTTTCTAAATATCTCCAAAAATTCTTTCTTAGCCTATTGTCATAAGAATATGAATTGAATAGTACGCAAAACAATATCATTCGTCAACTTTTAGACAGTAAAATATTAGTTAAACACCAATTAATCTATTTGTATATCTAGTGATAATATTATTAACGTAAAAGTAATTTTTTCTAAAAACTGAAAAAAAAAAAAAATAGTACCGGAAAAAGGTTAATTTGATGAGTCATTCTGTTTTTTTTTTTTTTTTTTTTTCCCCTTTTTAACTGTGTTAGTTGCAAATATATGGAGCTACATACCGCATGAATAGTTATAATTGTTCTCATAGCTTAGAAACAATGCCATAAATATAAATTATTTCAAATTTAATAAATTAATTCATTGTATTTTGCAAAAATAAATTATCTGCTTTGTAATCTGGAAATTTTAACAAAAAGTTAGAATAATAAATGCATAGAGTACATAGCGAAAATGATTATGTCAGAAATACGGCTTATATACATGCCGGATAATCATGATATCCGGTTACTGCCAAATATCCGGCACACCTGGACAGATCAGCCGGATGCAGTGTTTGTCGGATATCTGTCCTCTCTAATCCAGTTACTCAAATATATAATACACCAAGTATTTATTATTAATTTCTTGCTACAACATTATTATTATTATTTTAATAAATGTATTAAGGCTGTTCTCAACGGCTGTGCTCAAAAAGCGGAAAGCATTTTCACACATTTACAAATTAATTTTTTTATGGAAAGATATAAAATTGCAAAGTCTGACCAAGGAAGGGATTAAGAATCTAACACAGTTTTCTTTTTTTTTTTTATTAATAAATTACCTATTATGTTATAAGCTTTTTTGATCACATGAAAAGGGAATTTTCATCCCAGTTTGGACTGGCTTTTCTTCTCTCGCGCGGAAAGTCAGTTCAAAATGCCCACTTTGACACTATTTTATAAAAAATCTATTGTTTTTTACAAAAAAAGGGAAACTGAGTGCGATTAGATAGTTTCTGAACAACAACGGCTGTTATTTTTATACATTTCTATCAGGGCTCGAAATGGAAAATTTCACGAACCGGAACGCTATCTAGAAATTATAATGGAAATTTTCACGAATCGGAACGCTACTTTTCAAAAAATTTTTTTGACAATTTTTTTTTTCAAAGTATAGCTAAATTTATTTTTAACCTGACAAAAACAATTTTTAAAAGTTAAATTGAACATAATAAGCTATATACATGTAAAATAATATGTTTGCGAGACGAAAAACGCTGATTTTTTTTCCGTTTTGCCGGTAAGCAACATGCGGAGTAAACGGTCCGTGTCTTCAGTAAGGCCAAAATTTCGCCTGCTTCCATCTCCATTATATCAAAAAATTAAAGTTTAAAAGTCTGGATGTGAAAACTCACATTTATTCAGCATTTTAAGTTTAAAAAGGTTGTCTTTTTACCTTGCCGGTAACAACATGCGGTATCTAAACAATTCCATCTTCGTTATAACAAAAGATTAAAATAAAAAAAAAAACTTTAAATGTGTGTGTGGACTGTCATATTTATTTAGTAACTAAAGTTTAAGACTGGATATAATTTCCATTAAATTGGATGTAAATCCATTACATCTGATTATTAACCACAAAAAGAATATCAAAAGAATATCAGATCACAAGAAAAATAGCATTACGCGACAATCAAATCAACGGCTGACTCGCTAACGCACGTTTTTCATAAGCGGGGAGAGTTTCAGAGAGGGGAGAGTTCAGATATCTCCCTTATGAGTCGTTCATTTAGATTAATAAATATCGCAGTTACTTCACCACCGCTGCCGCTGCAGGCTTGACATTGCGCATGCTTAGTGGGGTGTAGGATGTGGCTTGCCACAGGGTTGTCAAATGCGTATTAACATGTTTTAACTATTCTTTTTTTCGGATGAAGCTGAAACGGAAAGTAAATAATGTTTTTCGGGAACTGTAACAGTATATTTTAATAATGTCACGAACCGGAACGATATTTAGCATAATTTCACGAACCGGAACGATATTTTGCATAATTTCACGAACCGGAACATCGTTCCGGTTTGCTCCGGTACATTTCGAGCCCTGATTTCTATGTAAGGCTAAAAACTAAAATGTATGTCATAAAGTTGCCCTTTTTTTATTTAAGAACAGCTTATGAACAAATTTGATCTAGAAATAGCCTTATTATTATTATTTTAATACGTGCATTAAAAAACAGATTTCTTACTATAGACATTAGATTAACTACAAATCTTTTGCATTTACAAATGAAAATAATTTCGGGAATGAATCAGAAAATATAAAATCATTATATTTAATGTATCTGAATTATTATATTTACTTTATATATTTTTATTACGTGCATGTATATAAAAAAAAAAGTGTACTTACATGAAATGAACTATATTTGTATTTGTCTCTTTCAGCAGGAGAGGAGATTCTTCTTTCAAGCTGTAAAGGAAACCATAATTCAGCAGCAGTTTCATAAAAACTGGTTTTGCAAGGAACGCACCGAAAACTCTAAGATGTTTAATATCTTTTGAAAACTCCGTGCTTCCATGAAAGTCCCACAATAAACAGCAGCAATCGCGAGCACAAACTCTTAAACAGATAAGGCCCAATACATCCACTAGCACTGATGATAATGGTATACGACGATCTCTAAATACATTTGATCTTAATAGTAAATCTTCAGAGATACTTAGTGAACATGGCTTTCTGACATAATCGTTTTCACTATGTACTCTATTGCGTACCTGTGTCAGCTTTAGTACGTAAAAGTTTTCAAAAGCGTTCCACTGCGAATTCTGATCTTTGGTTATTATCTCGTGGCTCAGGTTCAACAAATCTTGAGAAAAGGTTTTACAGTTGCAGAACATGATCTGATCCCTAGTAGTATTCGTAGATATTTAATTCAGTTTCCAATAACAAATTTCGCTGGAGAAATTTTAGCAAAACGTGAACCGTTAGTGAAAACGCAACACAGTAATTTCACGTTCTGTTCACAGCAATCAAAACATTATACTGAGTCACAGAACTGAGCTGTTTGTATTTCAAGATGACCAATCTTTTCTTCCCCCGTCTTTTAAACACGCCTATCAGGTCTGGAGGGTCAAGGGTCAAGCTGAAGAAAGGGATTCTTGAGGGTGATTGTAGTCTCGAAAGGAAAGCATATATGATTCTCCTGGATCCCGAAATTCAAGTTTAGGTGGAATAGTGGAAAAATTCTACATTCGTGTTATAGTTATAAAAGTCGAATAAATAAGTAAATTCGGTTTAAAAAGGATTACTTTAAAAAGAAGGCTGACTTACGCGTTAGTAAACTAATATATAGATATTTAAATATACTTTGCCATTTGCCAATACAGATTTTTGCTAAATCGATCGCTTAATCTTACTTGATTAGTCATTTTCGTGCATCAAAAATTTTTTTTATTTATGATGGCCGATTATCTGCACAAGGGGTATAGGCCCTAGAGGGAGTGCCTTTCGAGGGGGGGGGGGATCTTTCTAAGGGAACATAAGCCGTATTTACGCAAGATTACCCAAGATTCAAAGAAAACCATTGAAAACTCCGAACGGTTAGACTGACGGCCGCGATTGGTTTCAAACCCAGCACCTCTCGTCTACTGACTTAGAGAGCACTTGACTTGACATCTCAGCCACTGGTGGGAACGTGCAGCAAAGAGTAAGGAGGTGTGTGTGCGGAGAGGGGGGGGGAGATCGGGGTTAAAACCCCTCATAGAGCTAAAAGATACAGCTATTGCCAGACATATAAATCATTTGTTTATCAAATAAGACACTTTCGTGAATCAAGAAAACAAAAAAAACTGTATTACTATTTTTACTTAAATCAGAATCCACCGCTTTATTGAAGCAAACACTATTCAACAGCAACAAGCGTAAATAATTGAAACGGTGGTTATTATTCTTAAAAAAGGAGAAAAATTATAATAGACACATGCTAAAACTGGTCACTTATCAGAACCTGATTATCACAGGGACACACGGAGTAGATGTCCCGGGACCTCAATTTCAAGAACCACAATATATATTTTTTCCCACTCTCTTATGATGCAAATTTATTAATGCAAATTTCCATTTAAGAAAATTTCCAGAAAAAAATATTTGTTACCATTCATCCAAACTAAACTGCCGCCGTGTTCGTCACTAACGACAATACAATGCAATAGAGATGTGTCATTTGTTCAGGAACGATTCCAAAGGAACGAATCCGGGGGGTGGAACTGAAGGAACAATTCCTCTCTGTAAAAAGGATTCGGTCCTTTTCGGAACGGCCCCACCAGTGGCCGAGAGGCTCTGACCTCTCAACTGGTAGACGGCAGGTGCTGGGTTCGAACCCAATCGCGGCCGTCGGCCTAACCGTTCGGAGTTTTCGTGGTTTTCTTTGAACCTTGCGTAAATACGGGTTAGGTTCCCTTAGAAAGACCCCCACGAAGGGTACACCCCCTGGTCCTATGTCTCTAGTGTAGATAATCGGACGACAAAAATACACCAATACACCAACACCTTTTCGGAACGATTCCGAAAAGGAACGACTCCGCGGAATCGGTCCTTTTTCGAACGATTCCGTAAAGGACCGAATCCTCGGACTCGTTCCGAAATGAAACGACTCTGAAAAGGACCGATTCCACGGACTCGTTCCGAAATGAAACGACTCCGAAAAGGAACGATTCCTCGGATTCGGTCCGAAATGCATCGATTCCGAAAAAATTGGTTCTTGTTCTTGTAGCTTGGCCAGTTTTAATAAATTAAAATACTCTATTTTATTTTAAAATAAGAGATTTTGATTTTATTAAAGCAGAGTATATTGCCCAAATATCCTTCGAATGTGTAGGAAAAAAAAGCGGGGGGGGGAAGACAAAGAAAAACGAAAGAAAGAAAAAAGAAATTGAAGTTGTGGGAAGGGGTGAACGTTTAATAAACTACAACAGCGCATTATTCCTCTTAAATTTAATGTTTAGAAGAATAAAAGTATATTATTTTACTTAAGTTAAGATATTGTCTGTTACAAATTATTTATTGTCATCTGTGACTTAATTACATACTATGTGGCCTTTTTGTGCAAAATTAATCTAAAAGAAATAATTTATGAAGTTGATTTTCTGAGTGAAAAAATGCCCCAGCTGGGATTCGAATAGAGAAACTTGACGTGCTTTATCCTTTGAGTACCAGGATCCGAAAGTAATGGAACACCATATAGACTTGCATACATGCACTCATACTTTATCTAATTGGTAAATATATCATACGAAATGGTATTTTTTTCTGAATGAGTTTTCAAGAAAAATAAGGTTAAACAAAAAAAAAAAAAAAAAAAAACTGATTTGAAATGGCTTTGAATAATATAAGAAATACATCATCATATCATAAAAATTGCACTTTAATGGGATAATAACTGATTTTCGATTATTTTAATAGTTACGAACTTTGATATATATTTCAGTTTCATGTTATTTTTTCTCAAGCATAATTTGAATTTGAGAAATCTTTGTCAGAAGAAAAAAAAGACCAGCTAATAGCGCTCATGTACCACTTTATATCCTAGTTTGGCGTTTTGTTTTTCTCTCCTGGAGAAGATGATTAAAAAAAATCTTGAAACTCTCGAAGATTGCTTTAATCAACTTACATTGAGGTTTATTACATAGAGGAAAATCTGTTTGAACAATAGTACAGGCAATAGAGACTGTATTGTGTCTCTACCTAGCAAAATTCATGGTAGAGACATGATATTGACTTTCTTTATGTTTTTTGATTTGCTGAATCCGAATTTTCAACTTCCCACCAAAATTTCCCTCGGCAATTCCCTCAAAATTCGGTAAAATGCCCCCCTCCCTCCCCAAAAAAATTTATTTAAGAAAAAAATCAATTATTTTATCGTTTTAGTTAAAAAAATATGTAGATATTTTAAAAGTATACAAAATTTGCAACAAATACAATGCAGGACTATGACGTAAGATGAACGGGAAGAGGGGAGCCTGCCTCTTAACATGCGGCGCGGTGCTGCATGCACTAAGTTATACAAGTCCACTTAACCCTTTGAGCTCTGGTGGGTAAATTTCTTCAAAATTCCATATGTCACATCGGCACTAACATTTTGAAAAAAAAATTGGTTAACGATATACACGTAAAAATGCGTTAAACATTTTTCAAATAAATCTGGTCGAATATTCTGGTGCCGTTGTGAATTAAAATTAAGGGTAAAAAATTCAACCATCAGAGCTCAAAGGGTTAAATTCCTCAAATCTGAGACAAATATTAAGAAGGACCACACAAACTAGTTTAAAATTACTGTAAAACATATTCAAAGATGTATCAGTATGTATGGATGCTTCTAATATGCACGCTTTTAGTAAAAAGCTCTAGCAGTAAGTAATTTTAACAATTTTAGATTAAATTAAAAGATTTATTAAATTAGATTACATTAAATGGATTTAATGGATGTTCTTTAGTGTCACCTATAGGCGACATCAGGACTGAGGAGGTTAACCAATCGCATCATTTGTCTTCGCTCTCCCGTTACCCCTCCGAATTTTTCCGGTAAGACTTACTTTATGTTCTGGGATTGCTGAATCCGAATTTTTAACTTCTCACTAAAATCCTCCCTCAAGATTTAAAAAAAAAAAAAAAAAAAAAGAAAAAAAAAAGAAAAAGAAAGAAAAAAAGAAAAGAAAAGAAAAGGAAAGGAAAAGGTACAATGACTTATAAACAACAATAATTATAATAAAAAAATATTTATTTTAATATAGATATATTTTTTAAATTAATAGTTTTTGGAAAAAAAGGTAATTCAGAAAGTAGGCAAAATTTGCAACAAAAAAGATAGGTGACATCATCACGTAGCATGAACTTGAAGGAGGGAGTCTGCCTCTATACATGCGCTGCCGCACTGTGTCGTCTGCAGCCCCGTGTAAAGGGGGGGGGGGTGCGACGGGGGCGGTCACCCCGATCGAGGAAACTTAGGGGACGCCAAAATGATACTACCAACGTTATTTTCGGCCTGTCACAAGAAAAAGTTGGGAGGGAGAGAGGGGAGCGCCAGATTGATACTTTACCCCGGGCACAGGTTTCTCTTCGCACGACCCTGGTCGCATGAGTCAAGGCAATAGAGACCATATAGGGCTCCAGCTAGCAAATTACATGGTAGCTCTAGAAACGAGTTATTTTATGTTTTCTGGATCGCTGAATGAAAATTTCTCTCGGCAATTCCTCCCCCTCAAACACATGCACACAAATTTTGGTAAAAGCGGAATTGCATAACTTAGTGTACGTAGCGCTGAGAGCCAAGATCTCTCTCTTTCCCCCCCTCCCCCACTCCCTTCATCCTAAGTCATTATGTCATGTATCGTACTTTTTCGAAAATTTTGTTTACTTTCTGAATTTATAGGTAATTTTTCCTCAAAAAAAGATTTAAAAAAAACCTATATTGGCGATTATTTTACTTTTTTGGGGGGTGGGGGAAGTAAAAAATTCGGATCCAGTGACCCAAAAACATAAAATAAGAATTATTGAAAGTTCGGAGGAGAGAAAAAGGCAAACGATGCGAGTAGTTAAACGGAATCGCATAGCTTAGTGTCCGCAGCGCCGCGGTGCATGTTAAGAGGCAGGCTCCCCACTCCCCGTTCACCCTACGTCTTAATATCATGCATCGTATTTGTTGGAAATTTTGTCTACTTTCTAAATTTATAGATACTTTTTCGCTAAAACAGTAAAAAATTGAATTTTTAAAAATTTCTTTTGGGGTGCATTTTACTAAATATTGGGGGAGGGTGGTTGCCGGGTGAAATTTTAGGTGAGAAGTTACAAATTCGGATTCAGTGACCTAAAGAACACAAAGTATGTCGATTTCTAAGAACTAACATTAATTTTGCTAGGCAAAATTCTCGATTGCTTGGACTACAATGATTTTTGGTAAAACATTTCTTTATTAAATTATTGACTATTTCAGAAAACATAATCTCTATAAATAAAAGGAATTCCGAGGATAATTAATTAATTAATTAATTGAGGCACAGGTGAAAGCAAATCTTGGCAATGCGCCAACTCGGTCCAGAGGAAGCAAATCTTGGCAATGCGCCAACTCGGTCCAGAGGTATAAAAGCAAGATAGAAAAAAACGCGCAGGTCTGTGCATTCAAGTACAACCACCCATATGTATATGCTGAAAGTTTGTTCTGACGCTCACCCGACGCACGTGGAGTGCCGATGGTCCGGGGAGAGTCACCGGGGGATTCAAATTAAGCCCGGCGAAGCGGGCTGGGTATGCTAGTGTCTAATAATAATAATGATAATAATGATAACAGCGACAGTGGTGGGTGGGATTCAAATAAATTAACAGCGGTTCGCTCTTTTAATGAGGTTCCCGGTTTTGAGTATAAAAACTAGAAAAAAAAAATCATGAGCTATATATAGATTATTGTTTTGTTTTTTTTTCAACTCTGCGACATATATGTAAAGCTGCATACTTTATGCTTGTAATTAGATTTACAATATAAAGGCTTTATGCTTCACTAGATCTTTCTTTAATAGATTTATGTTAATCTTCCTAATACCAGATAGGTTCAAATATCCCGGCAGCTACATTTATAGTAATATGTCCCATTAAAAAAAAATAATAATAATCATAAAAAGAAGGGCAATTTTTTAAAATATGTGGGATTTTTCTGGGATATTCTATTCTTTTGAGTTGAATATTCCAGAAAAAGTAACATATTTGCAAAATTTTATCTTTTTATGTGAAAAATCAATTACAATGTATCTATCGGGACTGTTGCACACTCCTGGTAAGCGGAGGGTTTAAGATTGCATTAAACTAGTTTTACGATATACGAATATGTCATAGTAAAACAATCATAATTTACAGTAAAGCCACACTTTTTGTATTATATGTTTTATTAATGATTTTAATGCTGATATTTTGAACATGTACCAGTTGGTAAACCTTTTTTATAATTGAAAAATAAAGAGCACTATTACGCCTATTTTCTCTTAATTATTGATTTTGTTGAGTCGCTAACCCCAGATTATTAAAGAAAAGGGAAGGTAGGAAAAATGAAATAAAAGAAATAGTATAATAGTAGAAGTGAAATACAAAAAAAGTTCGCTGTACAGGTGGGAGACAAGAATTGAGCTTTCACATTTAGGATATGTAATAAAGATGCCTTATTAAAAAGAGTTGCATAGCAGATTATTGTTAGAAGTGCGTAAAAGTAGAAAAAAGGTACCTTGTTAAAATGCTCAGGTGTTCACATGTCTTACTAAAAAGAGTTGCATAGCAGATTTTTGTTAGAAGTGCGTAAAAGTAGAAAAAAAGGTACCTTGTTAAAATGCTCAGGTGTACACACGTGTACCCTATAATAAATTTCATCTTCGTTTTGAAAGGGAGTCTTTCTCTAGCGTTCTTTTTCTGTTCAGAGGACTTCCCTCACCATAGCGAAGGAAATACTGGAGTTTTATAAGACTGGAACCCGTCTTTCAAAGAAGAAATAAAAAATAGGGTCAGGAATCCAGTTGAGAATAGCAATAGAAGTTAAAAGGCTTGTTATCGAGAGAATATGAATTCGATACAGTATCCAGGTGCAAGAAAAACATCACGTAATGGTGAGGAATCACGTACCGAGGGAACTGTAATAATAAACAAATTTAAATATTAAAGAAGGGGTTCGCAAGCCAATGCTAGAAAGGTCTTTGTGAGAAAAGAATCCAATAAGAGTCTTGGAAATAAAGAAAGCAGCTAAGATTGGATTTTGCACGTAAAAATAGGCTAAAAAAGAGTAGGAGGGAAAAACGAAAAAAGGATAATAAGGAAAAGAGTATTAAGATAGGGGAACTGGAAAAAAGGACACATTTTTTTTTAGAGGATAGGAGTAATGGAAGGTGTTTGAGTAAATTTACTAATGCGGAGTTTCAAGTAGTCGAAAACTTATAATTTTGCTGTGTGCCTGTGGAATAGACCGTGAGGAGCAGCTGCAGCTACGGACCTAGCCCGTTCATCCGTTATGTTTCCAGAGATGTTCATACGGTGCCTTTTGATTTTATCTGGTAAGCGATTTTTACTGTTAGTTATAAACTCTAGCACTGAATGATTGTTATAAAAGCTGTTAGTGATAGGGAATCAGAGGGCATAGTTTAGGGCAATTTCTTAATTTAGCTTACGTGAATTAATTATTGTAATTGGGATCAATGGTGATGATATGATTTCTTATTATTGTGAGTTATATTTATCTTGTATAATGATGCAGGTGTCTTTTATCTAAAAAAAAAAAAAATAATAATAAACGTTTAAAATATATATATTGTCTTGTTGTGTGTTATGCCTAATGCTTTGATTTATTAATTTGGAAATATAATCACGGCCTTTTTATATATATCCCTATTTTATTTATATAGTATTCAGGAATGGTAAAATTACATCAAAGTTTAAGATTACTCAGGGATACAAATACAAATTCTTCACATACATTTTTTAATCACTTTGACGTTGCCGTCAATACAGACGTGGCCGTCAAAACAATGGTGCCGTTAGTACCAGGTACACCTTTTCAGGTGTAGTGTATATGAAATACTTATTTATCTGACAATCATCACCTATTTTAAGACTCACATGTATATATTCCAAAAATGGAGCATAGCATAGTATTAACATAAAAAAAAAAAAAAAATTAATTTTATAAGAATTTATTTTGCAAGTCTTTTTTTTTCTTCCTTATTGTTATTTTTTTAGTATTATTTTGCATATATGATAACATATTTTGTATTATTGCTATTTACTTCTATTACTAAGAAAATTTTATTCTATAATAAATTTCCCTTTTATTGGAGTTGATAATATAAAAAGAAAGGAAAACATCTACTTTCAAATCATGTTTTTAATTCATATACTAATTCCTTTACTTTCAATATTTTCTGTTTTATATTTATAAGTGTGTTTATTATTATGCTGATTAAACAAATGTACAGTGTGATTAAACAAAATATAAAAACCTATCTTATACTTTAAAAATTATCAATCGAACAATTTCGGAATTATAGGAAGTTTAATAATTTTAAAATGATACTATTTGCACAAATTTTCTTTTCTATGTATGATATTTCACATGTCATTTTTCATATATATTCATAAAAAAAAAAAAAAATAGTATTTTAGTAGTATATAAAATATTCATCATTAGCCAAATCTATTAGTCATGGCGGTAAATACTCCATTACAAAAAATTGCGGCGTTACAAAACATACTCCCACAATTCGACAACGCGTCGGCAGTCACCCCTACTTTTTTCATTCAAAACTTTGAAAAATTTACAACGCTAATTGAATGCACTGACCCAGAAAAATTAATGATTTTAAAATCTCGTGTGAGAGGAGAGGCACTTTCACAATTAATAAATTGTCCCGATTTATGTCAGGAGGACAATTATGAGACTTTTAAAGCTAAATTTTTAGCATTTTTTGACAAGAAAGTCAGTTTGGCCACTCGCCAACAACAATTTTCAAACTGCCGTATGCAACCAGGTGCACAAGTCAAACTTTATGCTGCTAGAATTTCACTTGTAACACAGAAATTCTTTAACAATCCGGATTTAACCAATCCAGCTGTTAAGACTTTATTCGAGCAATCTAAATTATCAAAATTTCTGGAGGGGCTTCTACCTGAATATAAACACCCCACATTAATGAAAGATCCACAATCATTTCAAGCCGCATTAGATTTTGTAGAACTTTTAGAAGCTAACAAATTTTGTTTTCCTCAATATGATGAAAATTCTCACATATCTAATTCCATAAATACCGTGTCAGAAAAAGACTCAAATAAAGAAATTAAATCATTACTCGAAGCTCATGCAAAACAAACATATGATTCTATTTGTACGCTTTCAAATGAAGTACAAAAACTAAAAGGAAACAACCAAATACACATTCAAAATACACCTAATCACTCTCCAAATTACAGAAAATCTTCACATAATAACAAAGATTTCAGGTTTACTAAATCTTTTCCTGCATGTGAACATTGTGGACGAAATAACCATGCTTCATATTTTTGCTTCTACAAAAGATCAAACCCGCATAGACAGTTTTCGCGACATGATTCCACTCCTAGTTATAACAATACCAGCAGGGTCAATGACAATCGTCAAAATCGCTTCAAGCAAACCTCTCGCAAGCTCCCTTTAAACTGGCAGAGGGGGAGAGCAGACAAATAAAGATTACTTATTCGCGACTCCCCCGAATTGAAAGGAAATTCACACTTGTATCAGGAGATGAAAGCGCTATTAAAAGGAATAGGAAGATCTCTGTAAATACACAAATTTTAACGGAAAAGGAAACTAATTTTAATCTGCCAATAATTCGAACACAATTAGCAGGACTTTACGTAAAGTTTTTGTTAGATACAGGGGCAGCTATCAGTTTGGTAAATATTGACACTTATAGAAGAATTAAAGATAAAAATGCTATTCTAAAACATGCAAACGTCACAGTAAAATCAATATCAGGTGCTACCTTAAATATTACACATTATACGGTACTACCAATTACATTAGACACTCGACAGTATATGCATAAATTTTATGTTGTTAATAATAAATTATCTGAGCATTATGATGCAATTATTGGATTTGATTTTTTGAGAAACCATAAAATTAAAGTGTGTTTGGATACTAATACTTTAGTCATAGGAAACACAACTACAGAAATTTTAAATGAAAATAATGCTAATTCTAGTGATTGGAGATGTGAAAATAATCAAAATATACAAAACATAAATGCGGATGTTTATGATTATCGAAATATAGAGGAAATAAAAAGCTTAAGACGTCAAGAATTACGAGAATCTGATTTTAATCTAGCACATTTAAAACCTGAAATTAAATCGCGTTTATTGGATTTAATATTTGAATTTGCAGATATTTTTAGTAAAAACTTATACACGATTGGTCGCACATATAACATTAAACCAAAAATGGAAGTTGATTACGATAAATTACCGTCGTCACGTCCATATTCATTGCCCCATATTTTGAAAGCAGAATTAAAAACACAGTTGAATGAACTAGAACGAGCTCATATCATTGAAAAATCGAATAGTCATGTTAGTTTTCCAATAATTATGGTAAAGAAAAAGAATCCCAGTTCAGATCCTAAGAAACAAAAATGGAGACTGGTTTGTGATTTCCGTAAATTAAATCAACATCTTAAATATCCTCGATATAAACTACCTATAATTAGTCATCTATTAGAAAAATTAAGTGAGGCTAAATTATTTTCAAATTTAGATCTATCCTCATCATTTTGGCAAGTAGCATTACAAGCAAAAGATAGAGATATGACCACTTTTACTACCCCTTTTGGTTCTTATCGTTATGTCTGTCTTCCACAAGGATTATCATTGAGTAGTGAAGTTTTCTCTGAATTAGCTGATAGGATTTTAGCCCCCATAATTGATCTAAACATAGCAAATTTCATTGATGATTTCTGCGTCCCATCGAAAGATGAAGAGGATATGATTTATAAGTTAAGGAAATTATTTGAACGTTTCCGAGAATTCGGACTCACATTAAATCCGGAAAAATGCACATTTCTGCTGCCAAAAACAGAATTTTTGGGTCACGAAATATCCTCTCAAGGTATTAAACCACTTCAAGATAATTTGAAAAAAATAAAAGATTTTCCTGTGCCTAATACAGTTAAGAAAGTTCGTCGTTTTCATGGTTTAGTAAGCTATTATAGAAAACATATTAAAAACTTTTCAGAATTAGCTGCACCGCTCACGAACTTATCAAAAAAAAATCAGAAATTCAAATGGACGGAAGAAACGCAGTTGGCATTTGATACTCTGAAACAAAAATTAATTTCACCACCAATTTTAATTCATCCAAAATTTGAGGAACATTTTTTTCTTTCTTGCGACGCGAGCGACTTGGCTCTTGGTGCGATGTTAGGCCAGAAAGATGAGCATGGTATCATTCGTCCGATTGGATATTTTTCAAAAAAATTAAATCCAACTCAATGCCGATACACTATTTTCGAGAAAGAACTCATGGCTATTGTTCAGGCCATAGCACATTTTAAATACTACATTTATGGCAGAAAATTTACGATAAGATGTGATAATGCCGCTCTTACTAAACTTAGTAATTTACAATCAATTAGTGACAGAGTTGCTCGATGGATAGCTTTTTTAAATGACTATCAGTATACGTTTGAATTAATTAAATCAGAAGAGAATATAGTAGCGGATATACTTTCTAGGGATTTCAGTAATAGTGCATCGGATTTGAGTAAACAACGAAATGAAACGAACGGAAAAACACAACTTTTAAATTTTCCCCAAGAAACAACAAGTCAAACAAATAAACAAATACAAAATTCTCGCACAAGTTCATCAAGTAATTCTTTCACACACAACTCTACACACAAGCAAAATATTACTCATCAAAATTCTTTCTCTCCACAAAAAGATCCTATGCGTCCTACTTCACATTTAAATGACTCTACACAACATGTTTCAAAAAGAAAACACTCTACATCAAATGTACATTCAAATTGTGAAAATTTTACTCAAAAAAGTAATAATTTAAATGTTCCAAATTATTGTTATTCAAATAACAATCATATAAATAAGAGTGAAATCAATTCACACATTCTTATGGATTTAGAAAATTCTACGCATTCTCAAGCGGAGCCTAGTTTATTCAATGAAAACACACAAAATTGTAAAGAAATAAGTTCGAATGAAGAATTTTCTATTAAAGAAAATAATTTAGCATACACGATTAACGGTTTAGAAAACTTGGGATTTTCCTGTTACATGAATGCTGTTCTCCAATGTCTGACTCATTGTACGCCTTTTCTAAAATGTTTATTTAGTGACAAATTACACGAAAAATATTGTAAAAACTCAAGATTTTGTCTTGCATGTGCGTTACGTCGTCACATTAATCTAATTGTAGAAAACCCCGATCAAATTATTGCACCCATTGAATTATATGAAAATCTAATAAATATAGCACCTCAATTTGTGCCTAATCAGCAACAAGACGCTCATGAATTTTTGAGATACATTATAAATGGAATAAAGGAATCATTAAATTCCAAAGGAGATGCACAGTCTATTACAGAGGTTTTTGGAAGTAACATTAGAAGTGAAATTACTTGTTTGCAATGTAAAAAGACAAATTTCACATACGATCAAAATTTAGATTTCATGTTGGATATAACGCAAAACGTTAAATCGTTGGAAGACGCTATGCATAATTTTATGAAACCAGAAATTTTAAATCAAGAATATATTTGTAAATGTAACATTCCTAAAGTTAGTGCTAAAAAG